>JAOEHY010042174.1:0-15531 GCA_025447955.1 Psilopsiagon aurifrons
GGCAGGATCACCTCCTTCGACCTGCTGGTCACACTCCTTTTGATGCAGCCCAGGATATGGTTGGCTTTCTGAGCTGCAAGCACACACTAAAGCAGGCTCATGTTCATTTTCCCATCAACCAATACTCCCAAGTTGTCCTCAGCAGGGCTGCTCTCAATTTCTTCTCTGCCCAACATGGAGCTGTGCCTGGGATTGCTCCCACCCACGTGTAGGACCTTGCACTTGGCATGGTTAAACTTCATCATGTTGGTATCAGTCCACCTCACAAGCTTCTCAAGGTCTCTCTGGGTGGCTTCCCTCTGGATGCCATCGCTTCCCTACAGCGCATCAACCGGACCACACAGCTCTGTGTCATTGGCAAACATGCTGAGGACGCACTCAATCCCACTGTCCATGTCACCAACAAAGATGTTGAACAAGACCGGTCCCAATACCCATCCCTGAGGGACATCACTCGCTACTAGCCTCCAGCTGGACATTGAGACATTGAGCACAACTCTTTGCGTGTGGCCATCCAGCCAGTCCTTTATCCATCGAGTAGCCCACCTATCAAATTGATGTCTCTCCAACTTAAAGACAAGTATGCCATGTGGGACAGTGTCAAATGCTTTGCACAAGTCCAGGTAGATGACATCAACTGCTATACCCCTGTCCATCAGTTCTTGATGATTTTCAGTTTATATCAAAGCTACTTTATAGTAAAAAATTTCTTCCTCGTATACAATCCACATTTCCCCTGCTTAAGTTTTAACCCATTACCGTTTGTGTTATCACTACAGTCCCTAATGAAAAGTCCCTCCCCAGTATCCATATAGCCCCCCTCCAGACACTTGAAGGCTGCTATGAGGTCATTATTATATGGATAAATAATGACAAGAAAAAATGAAGTTCAGATTCAAAATTCAAGCTTTACCTTGAAAATTACTCAAAAGTGGTCAATCTATTGCAGAGGAAAAAATATTAGCTCATTAATACATACCTGAGAAATAAATTTCAAGGAAGGTTTTGGGATATCTACATGATCTGCTCTATATGAACTGTAGCGTGAACAGGGGTCAGTGTCGAAGGGACACCATTTCAAAACCTTAAAAACACATAAAAAATTCTTAGCATGAACAAAAATATTTTTTTTACAAAGTCTAAAGTATCATAATTTCAATGTCTAACAAACTGTCTTAAAATATGTGTAACTGTTGCTAGTACAAAATTATCTTACTGAACAGAAGGCAAAAGAACGTTTGCCTTTAAGCATGCTTTCGGATCACAGCCCACAGAAATTTTCTAGCCCATTTCTCAGCCCTGAGAAATCCTTATTTTAAAAAACAGCCATTTTATTTTATATTATTACTACTAAAACCAAGCAGGCCATATACTTCCTGAAGTTTTATTCTCACTTTGCTAACCTATCTTCTATATTGTTGACTTTAGATAGTTTTAATATAGAATCATAAGATCATAGAATAGTTTGGGTTGGAAAGGACCTTAAGATCATTAGTTCCAATCCCCCTGCCATGGGCAGGGACACCTCCCACTAAACCATGTCACCCAAGGCTATGTCCAACCCGGCCTTGAACACCACCAGGGATGGAGCATTCACAACTTCCTTGGGCAACCCATTCCAGTGCCTCACCACCCTTACAATAAAGAATTTCTTCCTTATAGCCAGTCAAAACTTCCCTTGTTTAAGAATGAACCCATTACCCCTTTTCCTATCACTACAGTCCCTCAGGAAGAGACCCTCCCCAGCACCCCTATATCTCCCCTTCAGATGCTCTGAGGCTGTTACGATGTCTCCATGCAGCCTTCTCTTCTCTAGGCAGAACAGCCCCAACTTTCTCAGCCTATATTCTAATCTCGAATAGTTGAATATTATAGCCTACAGTAAATGGCTTAAAATGAAATACTAAATCAGTAATAAAGATGGGGATTCTTTAAAAAATGTTAAGTCTAGCATAAAACAATGATGTCTGGGAAGCAAAGGAAATATGTGAGTCAAAAAAACTGACTTAAATTTTATATAGGTGGAGGGCATGGGATCCACTGGCTTCCATCCTAGATTAAAAGAAAGGAGACAGATTTATTTCTTTTCTTTTACTGTTGTGTGTTAATGGACAAACTGCTTCACAGGCTTAGTTCTTTCTATGTTTGACCATATTCAGACTGGCGTTTTCAAGGACATGCATCAGTTCTGTATCTATATAATGGCAACCTCATACCAGTCAGAGACTTTTAGAAATGACTGAAATATAGATAGCTAGAAAAGAAGGAGACTTATATCTCAGCTGTAGTAGGGTAGGTTTAGTGTTTTGCAATGCTTGGCTGCCTTATTATTAATTAACAAACAGCAGCACTATGTTCTTTCTTTCTTTTCCCCTCCTTGATATGAGTTGCAGCATGAAGGCAGCTCCTACCAATACCATTTTTTAATTTCATGGTATAAATTGGGGTTTTTACGGTAGTTAGCAATAAATAAACAAAGACTTTCTGAATGACTGAAATGGAATTTCTGAAGGAAAGAGCCACAAATAATTAGACTTCTATATCACTAATTATTACTGGTGTCTTCAATAAAATTATGTTTCTGGCCTATAGAATTTCTAATCAGTAAATTCAGAGCATCATAATATGATCTCTTCAAACAGATTCATTTTTCAGATGACTGATTTCTAATGCCACTTTGGCATTGCACATCTCTGCTGTTGGTTAGATTTGTCTCCTGATTTTAAATATATTGTTAATTAATGCTACAATTTGTAGCGTGGTAATGACTAGGCTGTAGTCATGGGTTAAAGTTGTACTGCACCAGGAATTGCACTAAAGTGGAATCAAAGGCTCTCCCTGGTGCAGACATTGCAATTTAAGAAAATTACGTAATATTTAGATATACTACAACCCCTCACGTCTAGCCATGCTCACCTTTTGCACAACATCCATTTACTTGTAAATGCCTATGGAAATTAATCAAAGCAAGAAGCTTCGGCTTCGGGGCATTTTTGCACTCAACAGCAAAGAAAAGAATTTGCTTCTGAGAGGTCTCTAGTATAGTTAATGATGTAAGCCTAGTTTCATCATGGTTAACTTTAGCAGTTAAGGCTTCTAATTTAAAACCCTGGTTACCACAGGTAATAAATCAACTTGAGGAGTGTCCATGAGCCATTATGTCTTTTCTAAAAATGAGTGATTCAACATTAAAGCTGCTTGCAACATTCTCACTTATGTCTTTCACTTAGTTGCAAACATGGAAAAAATTCAGAGATTCATATCAAAATCATACTTCACATTAAAGATTGATAGAATTTATAAAGGTCAGTCAACAAGCTAAATGTGGTTTGTGTCTCCTGATAATGTGGTTCAGCTCATTTTAGCTGCAAACGGAAAGTTTTCTATCTATCTGGAATCTTAAAGTTTTTCCTTGATTCTGCTGAAAGAGAAAGCTGCATATCTTGAGTCTGGGCCTCTGTTAGGAATGCCAAGATCAGTGCAACCAGAGACAAATAAATAGGAAAAAGAGACTGCTAGATAATAAATTTTGAAATGATGAATGATGATATATTTTGGGATGACAAATATTTTTAATGTAAAACTTGTATGCTTAGGCATTTATAGAAATTAGAAGGGCCTCTTTCTTTCACTTGCATTCAGGACTGTTAAAAAAAGGGAGAACAAACACAAAATTAAGATGAAGAGATGAGTGACAGACAGGTGGCAAGACATGGACATTTTAGCAGGTTGTGTCCTTTTAGTAACATGTAATGAAGCTGTGGAACTACTCACTGAAAGAAGGTACAGAGACAAAAAGATGATGCAGATTTAAAAGACTCATTAGGCTAATTATAGAAAATATTCTTTAAAGGCCATCATCTAAAGGCCATATTTGTGGACAAGGAATTGCTCAGAATGCTGGAAACTATAAAATTTTTGAACAAATCTTGCTACATGCTGGGAGAATACTTGGGAAAGCATCACATATAGTTCTTCTGTTCCTATAATATTCCCTAGACATTCACTTTTGACCACTCTTAGACACAATATACCAGCCACGCTGGATACTAGGTCAATCCGATCTTGTTCTTTCTATTTTTCTGTGGTGCAGGGCTGAGTGGGAGTGGGCAGGAGAGCAGATAAATATAAATCTGAATGCACATAGGACTGCGAACAAACCCTTTACTAAAAGGTGCTAGTAAGGAGGTAGAGATGGGACACATGGGAATGCACTTTTGTGCCTGCATGGAAGGAATAGCACAGGGAGCTTCATTTCTCAAAACCTGTGGCATGGAAGTCTCACCAGCTGGAAAAGTCAGCACTTGCACTAGTGTAGAGGGTGCTATAAATACAGACTGCAAACTCAGAAACCTTTCTGAAGAGCCTTCCCAGTATGGAAGCAAATGCTTCCAGCCATTCCCATACAAATGACTGAACCTGGCTTGGCTACAGTGTACTAAACAACTGCAGAAAGCAACAAATCACCAGTCTGTTTGTGACAGGCCATCACAGCTAAATCAAGTTGTCATTTATTTTTGACTTGCTCTTGCCCCAGGATCGGTAGCTGTTTCTTTCAGGTTGAGAATGGAGCAATTTGAAAGTGCAAGAGCCTATTAGAAAAAATGGCATGAAGGGTTAGTTATAGCAGTGACTGTTGCACTTTGTCATCTGTAGTTAACCCTTTTGCCCCAGGGCTTCAGAGACTTTCTGTGTGGTTCACAGGTCACTCAGAAGCTTTGCTGCAAGGAAGCATTTAAAGGTGAAACCTGGGAGCAAAGCTGCCATGAAGGCTTGCATGTGCTTATGTGTGGCAAAGGGGAGTTGTTAACTCAGATAATATTTTAAATGCAAAGCAAGTCCCTAGCGAAAAGCAAAGCAATATTTGCTTCATGTGTTCCATAGTAACAAAATGCCAATCAGTGAGAGAAAATACGCATTTTCAAACAGTATGTTTCACTTAGGTTCCCTGCATCATTGCTGCCCTTTGTAGTCTAATACAAACCAGAGACTTCCTCAGAATCCTGAACTCAGCTGTGATTAAAAAAGTAAATAGAAATGTATTTGTATGAGGTCCTCCCCATTTCTTTGGAAAAAAAGGAGGCAAGGGGAAGTGAAATGGATTGTTCTGTAAGGAAACCTAACAATTCTGTTCATCCAGACTCATATCCAGAAAACCAGGTTCTGATGCCTACGTATGTAGAGCTAAGCGTTTAAGGGAAAGGTTACTGAAACTGTGGCTGCCCTGTTTTGATTTAAACTAGGTTTTCTGCAGAAAACACTGTTTACCCGTTGTGTTTCTTGTTCTTCTAACAGACTTTCTTAATACTTTGTGACTTGGCTATATTTGCCTCGTACCAATGGCAATATTAGGAGAAAACTTTCCATCATTTTCTCATAACTATACTGAAGGATAACCAGCCAGACATGCTTGTGTATTTGGACTGGTGTGGGTGAAAAGCAGGGTTTAGGAAGAAACGAGGTCTTTTCTTCGTGTGATCTGTTAGCCATTGAACTGCCATAGATACATATTGCTGTGATACAAGCCTTGAGAGAAAAAAATAGAGGTGGCTTTTGTGCGTTTGCTTAGGCTTGTCAAGATGATCTGTGTCTCCGAGATGCAAATTAAAGCTGAATAAAGCACTTCCAACTATTACACTATTTGTTTATTCAAACATTTCTGCAAAAGCACATGTCAGAAAAGCTTACCCCAACAGCGCTAATATGTTATTCCCTGCTAAGGGATGCAGCCATTCCAAAAGACTGCATGGCAGTAATCACTAACAATGTCAGAATAATTACAAATTTGCTCATAATCAGTGTTGTGGGGTTTTTTAACCTTTTTTTCTTTTTCCCCAGGCTCCTTTGGTCTGTGTAAACATGTGTGACTCTGCCTTTTACACTGCTAGTCTGGAATATTGGTAATGCATTGGATTTTCTAATCTCCAGAATGAGAGCATTTCAATTTCTCTCTCCTACTCTTCCCATGGGATCATGAATGGCTAGAGTGTGACAGTCTAAGTACCTGTATTGTTCACTGTGAAAATTTTCTGTAGTTTTTCTTATTCCTTTAAACTTGGCTTTTCTAAAATTCCTTAGGCATCTTGAATTTACTTTCAAAATAAAATAAGGCTGACAGATTTGAGCTCATCTCCATATTGTGAGGAAGCAATAGGAGATTGTGAGGAAGAAATAGGAGATAGAAAAGAACCTCTGACAATTCAGAACAAAGACATTTTTTGTTGCAAGCCTGGTAATGGTGTAAGCTCAACTTTAGTCTCTGCTGAATTGTTAAAATGTAAAAAGCAACTTATCTAAATGGGCTGTGAATGAGGGAAGCTAGATACGCCATGCAAGCAAAGTGAAAACTATCAATCACCATCTATTGCTCCATTCTTGGTGTTTGAGCAGTGCTTCAGATGCTCTGGAGAGATTAGCCCAGAATAAGTAAATGCCAAAATAGAAACTATCTGTACATATCCATCCAGTGTGTCAGCTGGGCTAATCACACTATGCTTTATGGACTGAACAGCTTTGTCCCACCTCTATCATGGATCTCTTAGACATAAATTTAGTAAAGTAGATGAATCTGACATGTCTTAGTAGAAAGTCCCATATCCTTCAAGAAAGTTGTCATGCAGATATAGAATGAAGATATCTGACTTGGAGATCTGACCTTCCATATAGGCTAAGTAAATGAGAAGCTATGATGATTTCCTGCAATCATTCTGCATATTATGTCTTGATACTTCATGGATCACAGGTTGAGAAGGATTGAGCCAGCATAACACGATAGCTGTCATCTGTAAGCAAAACAAGGGCCATGAGCTCATTCTCTGGATTTCACACATGGTTAGAGGGGGTTTTCTCAGGCCATAAAATCAATTTGCAGCCATTTTACAGAACCCTTTTAATAAATGATTCCTGAATCCTCATATTAAATTATAGCTTTGAAGAATATTTTGCTTGAGCAAGTGCACCTCCTTTCAGGGTAAATCATTGCAATGTTCCAGCCCCACACAAAAGATTCTTACTTCACCCCCTTCCAAAGAACTAGAATGGTACTTGGTTGTTCTGAGCTCACCCAAAACAATGTTCCTTTGGATCTCTCATTCAATAAGTAAACTTTGGCCACTGAAATCACCTCAGTATATATGAGAAGTAGCATGAAAACTATGAATTCTCCTATAGTAAGGAAGGTACAATTGTCACATAGTAGGCAGAGGAGTCACAAAAGGTCAAAGGCAAATGTCACTTGCTAGGGCATGTTTTCTCACACTAAAAAGATGCCATATACAAGCAATCACAGTGACAACTCTCAGCAGGGAAAATGTCAGTCACTAAACAATATTCCCAGGAATGCAGGAAAAGCCCTTAGGGCTCAGGAGAGATTTACTTATTTTGAAATAAAGGAGAAAACAGCAACAATAGAAATGAGATCATCAACTGAAGCAGAATTTGCAAAAAATAGTCCTGCAAAGCAAAAGCAATGTCTGTGGATGCTAAGATCTGAGAGGGTATCAGGGATAGAAAAGTCTTAAAGTATTAACAGAAATGCTAAAGAGTAGGCAGTATTTTCATAATAGCAGAAGAATAATACAATTTTATAGGGAGAGATGTAAGAGAAGCTGAAATGAGGTAGATTTGGCAGTAAGTAGTTAAAAGGGGGGGGGGGGGAATGATAGAAAACATAAAGATACAGTCAGGGGAAAAGGAGACATTTTCTTCCTCAGAAAGAATAGAAGGTATTCAGAGATGTATAAGATGCAGCAGTTGAACCAGAAGAGGAACAAAAGAAAAATGCAGGCACTGAAAAAGCAGGACCAAGCCTGCACAGGCAGACACATCAGGGAATTGTTCGTGTTCTTCTTTTTCTCCAAATAATCATAACAACCACACTCATGATGTGAAGCGAGTTCATAATTACCATCTAGAAACTTCTATAAAGGAATATGTGATAGTTAGGAGAACCCAAGGCTGCATTGTAGCAATATGCGCACTTGTATCTTCTAGCCTTTATCAAACTTCCTTTGCAAATGACACTATCATTCATTCCTGTAAAAGATGGGGAAGTGGAAGCACGAGAAGCAAGAACACAACTTGCCCAGTCAAAAATTTTAGAGAAAAATAAAAGAACCCCAAAAATTTAGAATATTTCAGTACAAAATCTATAGGAAACCCATATGCATCTCAGAAGAAAAGCAGCAAAGAACGGAATATGAAGAGGAAAAATTGTGGTTTTCAAAATATTCCTCCCAGCCTATTGTTGGTTATGGGCTAATAGTTTGTCAGTATTTTCTTGCAGTGGGTTTTGTTGGTCTGAGCCTTTAAAATATAGAGCTTTGAAAAGCTAAGGGCAAGCAATGGTGACACAAGCATACCTGTGAAATGTAGCTGAAGATCTGAGGCCACAACAATGCCAGTCTCAGTCTGGATATTCAGTGAAGGGCAAAAATGACTTAGTGACTTCATCTTCCATTTCAAGTTGGTCTTATTCACTGAATATTGACACTTGACAATCACTCTGCATGATTTCTGCACTGCACCATTATGTGAAATATCACATTTCATTACCTTCCTCTCGCCAGTCACTCTCCACAAATGTAATCATTTTTACAGGTGAATACCACTCTACAGCAGTGTGTTTACCTGCAGGAGGACTTTGAAGAGGCAGGGGGCTAAGAGGTTCAGTGGTGGCTGACTCAGTCCTGATGCATTGAAAGCCAGAGCTTTCCTTCTTGCCAGAGCAATGTCTCTGTCTTTTCTGGCTCTTCTATTCCGTGCCACTTTGATTCTGAAGACTCCAAAGTGGTAATCACATCACATCACATCCATATATAACACATGCATGCATTCTCATATAAGTGTGCAGAGACACACTGACACACACTTGTGTTCACATGCATGCATTGTTAAAAAGCCTCTGAATCAGCAAGGTGATGGACCAAATGCATAATATGGGGCAACAAGAAATAAGGGGCTATACTTGCATTAGTCTTGTGCTACTGAGCCAGCTGACTTTTGTATGACGCTGATTTTTAATTTTAAAATGAGATTGCTGACAATGTAGTCATGCTTATTATAGTTGACAATTCAAAATTAATAAGGAACCAGGTGTATCACCATAAGAGCTGTTTAAAAAATAAATTATAATAACTCTTTTTGAAACAAAAGCTGATTTTTTTAATTACATAGGGATTTATACTAATTTTCTTTTCCCATTGATTTTAGCTATCTTTTCCCTTTCAGGTTTTTTAATCCATTTTTCTTAAGTGTTGTTTACTCTGCCTGGAAAATGTTTTTCTCACTAGTGTCCTTTGTTGTTTGCTGACTTCCCAGTGAGGAACCTAAAACCTACAGAGTGGCAAAGAGAAATATGTATTGTCATCTTGCTGAGTTCTGTGGCTCAGATTCTTTTGAAAGACATCTATACAACAGGGAACAAAGCTCCCATTTGCCTAGTTTCAGCTGTTATGGTTGTACATACAAGGAAAATAACTTATTCCTGAAATCTATTTTATTGTTTTCATATGGAAAAGCTTCTAGATGACAGCCTGGTTTTATCAGAAATCCATGTAGAGAAAAGAATTAAGACAGGTGGGGTATGGAGATGGACAGGATATAAAGACACAGCCAGGCCTAAGAAGCAGAGCCTTTCCTGAGGACTTTGGTGCAACTATGTAGAGATGGTTGAAACCCAAAAAGCCACGAACAGTTGAAGAACTGAAAAAGAGCTTTCCATCTTTCCTAAGAGAAAGCACATACCCTACAAGAAACAGGTTTGCTGCCACACTGGTTTTTAACCTGCCTCAAACCAGGATTACCTTTTTTATCTATATGTAACTCCAGTATGAATACACTTAAAACTTTTATCAGAATTGAACATCCTTTGTGTTTTTCTCTGCTCATTCTAAGGACTCTCTTCTCCCAGTTTTAGATGAAGAACACAGGGAGGTAGAAACTTCTCATTCAGTCTTGTCCTTCAGGAATCTTTTGCCATGTTTAGATACTTTATTTTGCCTATTATTTTGACAAACTGTATTATTGCTCCACCTCTGTTTTGTGTGAGGGAATTGTGGGAGGAAATAGAAACATCCTATATTTCTCAAGAAAACATGCACATGAATCCGGAAGGGTGGGTTCACCGCTCAGTTGGGCTGGGTATTGGTGGTGAGTGGTTGTATTCTCTTCCCTAGTTGTTTCCCTTGTCATTATTATTATTGGTGGCAGCAGTAGTGGTTTGTGTTATGTCTTAGTTACTGGACTGCTCTTGTCTCAACCTGTGGGAGTTACATTCTTTTGATTCTCCTTCCTATGCTCCCCGGGAGCTGGGGGGAGGAAATAGGGGGAGTGAGTGAGCAAACTGCATGAACTGGGCTTAAACCATGACACTCCATGAATTAGACCCATTTCTGAGAGTGAATTCAACTGTATTTGGAAGGCAACATGAAAGGCGTGACTCCTGCCTGAAGAGAGAAAAGGGTTTACAGTAAAGAAAGATGAGAAGCTGTTGTGCATAAGATTATAAGGAAGAAATTCTTGACTGCTAGGGTGGTGAGGCACTGGAATGGATTGCCCAGGGAAGTTGTGAATGCTCCATCGCTGGCAGTTTTCAAGGCCAGGTTAGACAGAGCCTTGGATGGCTTGGTTTAGTGGGAGGTGTCCCTGCCTATGGCAGGGGGGTTGGAACTGGATGATCTTAAGGTCCTTTCCAACCCTAACTATTCTATGATTCTATGAAATCTCTTGGTCAGTTTTTCAGAACAGTTATATTTAGAAACTATTTCATTCATGTATTCAAATCTTTACAGATTTCTGTGAATAAGAGAAAAATATATTATTTGTGGAGTCCCTACACACATACGAATTCCTATTGATCCTGTTTCCCTCTCTCACTGATCCTGTTTCTCTCTCTGAAGCATGTGGGCATGTGCATCTTATACATTTATATGCCTTACTGTGGACACAAACAGAACACAGACACATATGTGGGCTTTTTGACAAACACATAGACATTACATATAAAATACCATAGAGGTTCTGTGTTTGGAATCAAATCTTTTTTTTTATGGACACCTTTAGTTAAGGCAAACTGATATTTCCAGAAAAAAATCTTCTTAAAACTGACATTTTTTCTCATCCTTGCTCTTACCTGACAACTTTCAAGACCCTGTGAATAAAATTAAATAATTTTTGACACAAGATTTGTAGCTAAGGGTATCAGAATATTTGTTTTCTAATATGAAGCTACTCTAGGAAAGCACAATATTTTGTGAGTTTACTTCCAGATTTAAGGAATGCATATTTTAAACAAGATTGTTTTCAAACTGACAGAAAGAGACCAAAGATCTTCAGAACAGAATTACCCAGTTGAGACAGTTGTCATTTCTCTGAAATTGAAGGCACTGATTTGTCCAAACGAAAACTTATTATGGGAATATGTCATTTCAACAGAATTTCAGGATGGACCAAGACAAGATCTGCAACACTGAGTGACAGCTGCTTGCATAGATGACTCAATGTATCACCTTTAAGGAGTTGCTAAAATCAGTCTCAAGTCCCTGATCTGTTGCATGCCAACACAGGCTGGCATATGGCACCCTTTCTACTCAGTCAGACACACTACCTGTTATGCCATAGAGTCTCCTTTTAACTCATTTTAACAATGAGTTAAAAGGTATTCTGAATTCTCAAAGGATCAGAGATACACCTGGGATGTAGAATATGTTTTTTTTAGTGGATGTTCCACTGCCAACCTGCTCTCTGCAAGAGAGAGGCACCTAGTCTATGCTACTTCCCTAAGCTCCCTCTGGCACCAAGGAGGAGAGCTCCTGTAACACAGTGAGCACCTCTCAGGGGTAAACAATCTCACCTAATAGAAGTGACTAAAAGTGTTATCCTACTTGAGAAGAGATACCTCATTTAGTTAATGATAGCTGAGATTAATCCCATCCTCTCTTTTCTCTATTCTGAAGGAAGTCACCCCAAATCCTTGGTTGGATGTCTAGAAGGTTATGGCTTTTTCTTCCTCCTCTTCTTCTTATCATCCTAATTTTCAAGTGGCAGTGAATACACAGAGAGGCTTAGCACATCATTAAGTGCAACTTGGTGCCTCTTGCTCCTCAGCACCCATCATGTTGCCCTATGAGATATAAATATGTGACCTTATTTTGAAAGGAAAATCCTTCCTAGCTGCTTTGCAGCTCCATCACTTATGCATTATAGACTTTCTACTCAATTGCAGCATAATCTCATAGGAATTTATTATGCATCCTGTATATAAAACAGTATGTACCCACTACAGAGAACATCAAAAGGTAGTTAATAGAGATGTTAAATTATTATTGGTTGAAAGGAGCCAATGCCCTAGAGTAATCAGATTCTCTCTTTCTCCCTCTTGCTTCATATACTATATATAATATATACAATTAATAGGGCACATACATCAGTCTCTGAATAGACCTCTATAAAGTCTGCTTGAATGGTAGAGGAACTGATGCATAAAACATGTGGAACCAAGCAAAGATGTCACAATAAGGCACGTTACAAATATTAGAAAAAGGAGTTGATGGATAAGGCAAAGGAGACACTGCAAGTCCAAAGGTAAAAAAAACCCAAAACAACAACTTATTATTATTTCCTGCTCTCACCATTTATTTCTGGGGGAAGACAGTCAAGGTGCTACTGACTGGAATGAATAACTGCACTGTTCTTTATTAATGGTCAGGAGAAAATGTCAGATGTTTATACTGAACTAATTACTTATTGCTAAGTATGAAGAAAAGGCGTAATATGGAACTTACTACCCAGTGATTAGATTAATTGATATGAGATTGAATTACAATTGTGATCTCTCAGATAAAGCTCTGAACTAGGAAACAAGAAATTTGTTCCTTGCTATGGTCAAATTATGAGCTGTTGCCTAAGCTCATTCATCCCAATTCATGATACCCTCCTCAGAGTCTCACTACTTCTTTTGGGGAGCTGAATCTTTCCATATGTTTACTCAATACACAGTGATATCTTAAACAAGGCTAGTACCCTAAAAGAATATTTGCATTAATAGTAAATATAGCTAGGAATAATAATTCAAATTAGAGAAACTGGTGAAATTTAAATACTGAATAGAGATTTTTAAGTGTCTATGAGGTAATTTAAAATTTCAGAATGAGATTGTCTTAATTCAAAATTAGATGTGGGTCAATAGGAAATTGAATATAACATAGTAAATGCATATATACATATATATGCTTAATAGGGAGAATATACTGCAACCCAGTGAAACTAGGGTACCTGGCTCCACTAATCATGCACTGGTATATAGGAAGACAGATGGTTACAAAGGTGTTGCACTGTTCCCTTTTAAATTAGCTGGGGCTATCTCACACTTGAAGGCTCATTCCCATGTAAATGACATTGCTATAATGAAGAAACTATGAGAAACTTAAAGGTTGAAGATGGCTATCTTAAAGGTCTTATCCAATCTAGTTGAATCTATGATTCTATGAAAGATGCCAGCAAGAAGAAAAACTATCTTGTGAAGCATTTTCCACCTGCTTCACTCAGAAGCTCCAGAAGAGAAAACCCTAATGTGTCCAGACAAAGCCAGCAAGCTTGGACTCAAGTTATATCCCTGTGTTAACAAGGCCTGACACAAAATATCATAATAAATGACCAGAGACTGTGTCCTACATCAAGACCTGAAGTGGAAAAAGTGTGTTTGAAGGCTACCATCTTACCTGACAAAGTGATTGACTATCACTGAGTCTCCAAAGCAGAGACATTGAATATTAGAGGATCAGATGGAAGAGTTCACAATACACACAATGCCTCTTCTTACTCAGAGAGTCCAGCAATGTAATTTCACCTTTTATTTCAACTCCAGATCAAACCTTATTAATAATCCGTATTGAAGCCTGATAGAAGGTCGATTGATTTCATCCACCTTGAGTCTTCTACAGTGCAGATAGCTACATGTGACAGCATAGAAAGGGGTAGGCATTTTAGGAAATGGCTTACTTGTTCTCATTGGTTTGTTTTTGTTTGGTTGGTTTTGTGTTCTTTTCTTTCTTTTAAATCTGGATTATAATGAAATGAAGCATATTCAATAAAAGCTTATCTCTGGCTACTAAGATGGACAATAATGTTAGACAATGAACTCAGCCACCTTCCAAACTTCTGAGTGAATTTTGTCTTCTGTATCAAATAAGATATTCTTCAAATGGCTTCATCCAAAAGCAACTAAAGTATTTTTAATTGCTATAACTGACCTTTATTTTTTTTATATTAATTTAAAAGCCAAAACAAACCAACTCTTGAAGATCTGAGAGTTGCTAAGACTTTTGAATCACATTAGAATTCTGTTTTGTTGTGTTTTTTCTTTTGTATATGTAACATATGTTTGGTTTCTTTAAACACAATTACTTTTGTATAATAAAAGTGTTGATTTGATGATGTAACATTTTCTCCAAGTGTGTTTAAGACAGCTTATGTTTTCATAAGTTGCAATGAAACACAATTATGTATGTGTAATAAGGCTCTTGATTGTTACACTTCTACTTTTCTGTATAACAAAGCCAGCAATTAGAATTTGGTTGCTCTATGGCATAGGAAAACATATTTGTTTTGTAGACAAAGGATCTTAATGAGCATCTTAAAAAAAAAAAAAAAAAAAGTTAAAAAAAAGATAAAAGGTCACTAACTCAAGCATGCAATCAGATTTCTTAACAAAAAAGATTTGTTTCCTGACAAACAATAACATAACTTCAAGGGGCAAACACTCGAGATTACATGATTGCATAAATGTACTTTTTACTATGGGCAGAATAATGAATGAGAAAATATAGAAAATATGTCACCGATAAGGTTATAGCCTTTACATTGTTAGAAACATTTGTAAAATCTGTCTTCTTGACTGCAGGTAACAGCACACAGCTTGTATCATAATAAGCCCTAATCACACTTATTAGTGGATGCATCTACAGCAGTGTTTTACTTTGGACCAGAAGTGTGCTTCTGAAGCAAATTTCCCAATTGTCTTCATTTACTATGCCTTGGTTTGAATTACATAGCACTCTTGGAGCTTGCAAACTGTATTCCTTTAAGATTAAATTAAACCAGAAGATATATTCCAGCAGTTCTTCAGATGCATTGCATCTGCTAATGGGACCACAGTCTGTGGGTTCAGACTACAGCTAGTCCCAAGCAAATGCTCTTGAAATTTCTATAGTATGGCCATCAAATGCTTAGCACCAGCTCTTTTGCTTATAAAGTTACATTTCTGTCATAAACCCCTACTATATATTTAAAATCTATATAAAATATTAAAATATTATATTTTGTATATGTGCACAATATTATATATTGTGTATTATACTATGTATATATAGTATATAAATATATATAATACATGGTGTGTATACATATATATATAAATATGGTAGAGATATTAAGATTAGATAGATTAGAGAGATAGATAGATAGACAGACAGACAGATAGATAGATAGATAGATAGATAGATAGATAGATAGATAGATAGATAGAAAGAAAGA
>JAOEHY010042175.1:0-29476 GCA_025447955.1 Psilopsiagon aurifrons
GGCTGAACAGCCCCAACTTTCTCAGCCTGTCTTCATACGGGAGGTGCTCCAGTCCCATGATCATCCTCGTGGACCTCAAGAGATGCTCAAGAGCAGGCCCTCAAGGATTCTGCAAGAATGTGCCATCCAGTGATAAGTGATTTAGAAAGAAGCCAAATGAAAGCCAAAGCATGTGGCTTAGGTCTTAAACATGGCTATACACAGTGCCTCATGTTCCCAAAACATCCATGCTACAGCAATATGCTGTTAAGCATCACAGCTCTTGGAAAACAGCAACTCAATCCCACAGGTAGTACTGATATTTCATGTTTATAGCTCTTCCTAGCTCCCATTAAACAGGGAACAAAGGTTTGCTCTTATAAATGACTACACCATCACTAATTACATGGCAATGAATTTAATAGAAGGGGTTATGTGGCAATGATGAGACCCAGAAGTGATCATAAATCACACATAAGGTTCAAGTGACACATGCAAAGAGCTGCATAGATATCTCACTATATACATTATGTTCAAGAGTAAGCAATAGCATTATTCATTTTCTTGGCCTTTTTCTTTTTTTCTGGAGTATAGCCCAGGCATTTTCAGATTTCCTGAACATGAAAAGAAATCACTGAGTTTTAACTCATCAAGCAGTTCTTACAGTAACAAAGAGATTAATTAAGCACAGGAAGAAGAGCAAAGCTGATCACCTGGGAGTCCCAAACCAGAGGGTAATTTCAACTTCCTAGAATTAAACAAAACTTAATAGGAATAACCAAGAAAAGAAGCTGGGTCAAGATGAAGTTTCTTACCAGGAAATTCATGCCACAACTTAGCTCTCACAATTCATGGAAAGTTAGCAAAGCAGGCTTTGTCCTGCAAAGTCTGGGGTTCACTCTCAGAAGTCCCTTTGACTCCCTGGTCACCCGTGAGCTACAAGGATTTGTTGCATAAGAGACAGCAGCTCCAGCCCATGTGCAACCTGCTCTGTCTGGATCACACTACACAGGAAAAGCACCATGCCTCACAGTGACAGGCAAGAACAACTTCAAGGTACTATCCATCTCTTGCACTTGGCATTTGAAGACACGCTGGGGTTTGAAAGACCCCCTTGCACATCTCACAGGTCCCCCTTCCAGTTCTGTAGATGTTTCTCAGGAGCTGTTTTACTCTCCCTTCCTTTGAGATTGATTCTTACATGGATTTTTAGAGCTCATCCAGTTTTTGAGAAGAGAGGGATTATATTCTGGCCTATAAACTTGCTGAATATTGGTTTCAAAATAACTACTCAAATCATAGGATGCCAATAACATCTATAATAGCTTTTACAGGATTGCCTCTAACTCCAAGCACCCCCTTGGCGAGGTTGATATTCTTTGCTTGCTTTGTTGGTATAGCTTTTAGTGAGCCTCTCCTGTGGCATCTGGTAAAAATCCCTACCACAGCTCAGGATTAGGGACCAAACTAGTAAATTCCTATAACATGTCCCTGGGCATCTCACTTCTGTTCGCTTTGATTCTGAAAGGCATTAACCAGTCTTTTGGCATTTACCACTGCCAGTCAGTACAAAAGTCCATACACCCTCATCCTGGCTGCTCTCAATACATGAAATCTGTAGTAGATGTTTACAAATATCCAGGAGGGTACCTCTTGCATAGGGAGCCAGCTGTGGCTTTGCAGAGCTAATGAAAACAAAGAAAAAGAAGATAAAATGGAGTAGCTAATTCCACCTGATTTACTTGTCCTGGAGCATCGCCACTTGGTGGGCAGTTGTTTCTGGACTAACACACACATATCACTGTGGGAAAGCACAGGTATTCAGCTATGTCCTGAATTGTGACAACCAGAAGAGGCTGCTGATGGATCTGAAACACTAGGGATGGGGCCACATGGCCACTGCCTTTGCTCTTTCAGCACAGGATTTCAGGGCTCATAAACTAAAAGGGATATCTCTCCATGATGCTCTGAAACCTGCTGACCACTGTTAGAGATGTTTTGTGCATCCATTCAGGGTTTAAAACCTGTGACATCAAAATAGCTTCAGTATGGCAGTCACACATTTTGGTATGGATATGGTATTCTTTCTGAAGGGCAAACCATTATGCTTAAGATGGATCATTTTTTGAAGTTTCAGAGCTGCTTTCAAAACCATGACTAAGCAAATACTGCAATAATCATTTATTGCAGCAATGTGATGAGACACATTTCATGCTTTAATCTGAAGTAGAGCAGAGTACAGACTCCACATGGATCACAAGGAACGTGTTAGTCCTTACCACACTGCCATGAACTTCCTGCAGCAAATATTGCCACAGGTAGTGGACTAACAAGGGAAGACCTCATCCATAGCCACTCAGAAGGTGAAGTCACAGAGTCCATATCCCAGTTGTCCAAAGGCGTAAGATTTAAAGAAAATGCGGGGTTTTTAGTTGCAACATGTCATATTGCTCTCTGTGCATTTGATCATGACCAGAGTGCATGAGCTGAGGGGCTGGGGCAGTGCTTCTGTATAGGAACACTGGATCCCCCAAAGGACCTTGTGTCCACTACTGCCATAGTTCCTTCTCTGCAAAAACAGACTGTCTTGACACAAAGACTTTTTTTTCCCCCTGTTCCAGTTATCTTTCTTTTTCCTTCTGATACTGCAGAGAGGTCACTCACACTGCAATCTCATGTACCAGAGGTTTTGTCAGTGATGTTTTTGTCTTCCTGGGTTGTTTTGGCCAGGTTTTTTTTGTACTCTTTTTTTAACAAGGAGATAGGAAACAGAACAAGTCATTGCAACATAAACTCCAGTCTCCATAGCAACAATAAAAGTGTTTTCCTTCCTCAGCTTTACGATTCCAATTCTATAAGTCTCACCTGAAGCTTGGGTGAATGGTGAGAGGTTAAACCATTTACTAACTTACTTGCATATTGTGGAGTTTAAAGAGTAGGCTACTGGTGTGAGTAGCACAGACCAAGTGAGACCTGAAAAGCTTTCCTGGGCACCAGGATGTGTGACAGGGGCTTGAGAAGGGCAGATGAGAAACAGTATATCTACCTCACTTTGATATTCCCACCACCCAGTAGCATGTATTCACATTACAAAATTAAATTGAATAAAACACAAATTCTCAGCTCAGTTCAAACTGAGTCTTGGATTGTATTTTCTTCAGCTCTGAAAGGCTCTTTTACCAGACTGGATCATTATTAAAGGTGACTTAGAATCACAGAATCATAGAATAGTTTGGGGTGGAAAGAGCTTTCAGACCTTCAAGTTCAAACCCCCTGCCATGGGCAGGGCCCCTCACACTAGACCATGCCACCCAAGACTCTGTCCAACCTGGCCTTCAACACTGACAGGGATGGAGCATTTACCACTTCTCTGGACAACCCGTTCCAGTGCCTCACCACTCTCACAGTGAGTAACTTCCTCCTTATATCTAATCTGAACTTCCCCTGTTTAAGTTTAAACCCATTACCCCTTGTCCTGTCCCTACAGTCTCTAATAAAGAGTCTTTCTCCAGTGTTGACTTCACTGATGACAACCCAGTATTGTTAACCTGTACTTGAGTAGTATGGGGGATGTACTAGCATGGAATCCCTCTGTGAGCAGGAAATATGATGGACAGTGATCATCTGAATTTGGCCACAGCTCCTTACTGCCTCTCTACAGCACCCAAAAAGGGAAACAACCAGCTGTCAGGAAATCACAGGAAGTGTTGCTGCAGGTAAGGTTTAGCCAAATTGACCAGTGAATTTTATCACTCTCTTAGTTCCAGCAGAGCCAAATGGATTTAAGATCAACAAACACAAAGGATCTTCTCTTAATGGATAAACTGGCTGAGGAGAGGTCTTTTAAATAAGAGTGGTAGGAGCTTTTCAGTGTTCAGTTGTACAACAGCAATCCATTCCAACACACAGAGCTTAAAACTTTGTACTCATTTCTAAAGGAATCATAGCTATTTTTCATTATAGGGTGATGACTATCTTTTTTCTAAGCATTCTTTTGCCATTTGAAATAGCACACTGCTTGTAGTTTTGAAGTAATTTTGAGCTTTCCTGTGCTCATTATCCACCAAACCCTGTGTGAAGTTCCCCACAAAAAGTATTTTACACCTTAGAAAAACTAAATTAAAGAGAAAGCATCTTTGCCATTCTACCTTTCTGTGAACAGGATGAGAAGTCCATTGTTGTCCTCAACTGTCATTAACCACACTTGCAAATCAAAGAATTTCACTAATGCATAGTGTTGGGGGTTGCAATACTTCTCTGGGGCTACCCATAAGCTCTGCTCAGGTCAGAGTATGCTTTACTGTTAGCACTGGCTGCCTTAAAGCCAGAAATCTTCAAAGATGTTTCATTCCTATTGTGGAAACTTGGCTTTTGCAAGAGTTATTTTAAACAAGAATACAAACATTGTACAAAATGAACTACCACTGAAAGGAAAAAGTTGTTGGATTTACTAGAAAAGGGACTGTGGATTTAAAGACATTTACCTTCACCTTCACTCACTGGAGGTCTCATCATAAGCTTAAATTTTTCAAACCAAGCAGAAATTTTTCAGTATGAATTAATCTGGACTCTAGATACGTGCATTAGCTAGGTATGTAAATGCGTAGCCAGATGGAGAACAAGTACTCAAGCTAACTGCACTGAACTAAAAGTTTCATTAAGTGTGTTGATAAAAATAACTGCTCAAATTGCAGTATTTGAAATAAATTTGAAGCAACTGGACATTGACTGGAAAGTAGGCACATGTGTACTAGCAATCAGGGAGTAGAAACAAACTCTGTTATCATACCCAAACATTGCTTTTAGTATTAAAACTGAGCAGTGATGCAAATTACCAGTTACTGTACATCTGATGGAAGTGCAACAAAATACATCCTTATGCCTTAAACTCTGGAGTTAGGTTAGATTTTTACACACTTTGACGTTTAAAAAGCAAAAAAGCTTTTGATATGTGTGAATGGCAGTATCAGAGAAATTTTCAAGCTTCTCACATGCACACCCCATCCACTTCCCACTTTGATGCTGGGGCAAGACCTCAGTACACAGCAGGCCAGAAGGCAGCTGCTGTTCTCTCCAACCATGCCCTTGAAGCTCCAGGACTTATGACCCTCAGCTCTGCGGTCTGGATGTCATCTCTTCCCTTTGACCCTGTTTGGATTAAGCTCTGGAGCATAAAGGATGTTCCTACAGCAAAAGCAACAGAGTTTGGAGGTGCCAGAGCAAGATGCAGCAAAGTTATCGTAAGAGTTCCTTACACAGAAATCTTGCAGTTGTACTTTTAATAGGAATGAGCAAGCCGCAACCTAAAACCCTAGCAAAGAATTAGGAAGAGAGAAGCAGGCTGCTCCCTAAATTGCACCCTGTTACGATCCAGGAGTGCAGCTTTGGCAAGAAGAATGTTCTTACAGATGGAAATATGCTTACATGTCAAAGCTGTTATCCCCCAAGAGGAAAGAAATTATGTTGTCTTGAACATGCTGTGGGTAACAGACAGGGAAAGGTCCAGAAATAGAAGAGAACTAATAATACAGAGCTCAGTTTGGAATACAAAATGAAAGCTGTCGTTTGCACAGAAAGGGGTGGGTTTTTTCTTAACAGATAGAACTTTTTTTAGTCCTGATATAGTATATTATAATATGCATGCACTGCCCTGGTGAAGACTTAACTTATTATCAATAAATTACTATTGTTTGTCATGCAGTATTATCAGCAGGAAAATCTCCATGATTGAGGAGTTTACAAATTCTGGGCTATACAAAATACTGAATAATATCGATACCGAGCTTCTGAAGAGCCTCTGAATTCTAACTGTCATGAACGGATTTTAAAAATTTCAGGTACTAACAACAATCTGAGTTTAGCTATGAGAAAAATGCAGAATTTTCTTCATCAGCCAGTGGCTCCTTTGCGCTCAATTTAATAATCACTTACATCTTTTATTTTAAAGCACATTTCACAATAAAGCTCAAGAAGAGAACCAACTTTCAATTGCAACAGCTGAATGTTTTTCTAATACAGCTCATTTCTTTCCATCAAAACAAATCCACTCTAGTATCGTATCTTTGTTCTTTGTCTACTTAGTCTGCATCAGAAAACAAATGCTACTTGCATCTTTTCCATTAAGGCAGAGGACAATATGCAAACAGGAAGATATTTTGCCCTGTGGGTGCTAAAATAAACAAACAAACCTTTCTATTTCAAATATGCCAATTTTCTTTTACGGAAATCTTCAAGTCTACACCTTCCATTAGGAGAAAAAAATTGCAAGTAAAATAAAATTGTTGTGATTATTCCATTTTTACATTTACTCTTACAGAGAGACCCGAACAGCCAGACACATCCGTTTCAGACAATCATGGCAGCAGCAGTGCCCATTATTCCACAGAAACCACATTCAAGTTCATCTGGAAAAGGAAGTTTCAAAATGTTTCCATATGCATTAAAACAACTTTTAAAACCCTTTAGGTTTTGTGTTCCGAGTCTTTAGAAACGGTGATTTTTTTATGAGGTTTGGTAGCTTCATCCATCAGTTCCTTCAGCTGCCCAATTTGTTCATCACGGAAGTCATTAAGTTTTTCTTCTGTGAGCTGGATTCCATATACAGTCTTTTCTGTCAAGTTTTGTTTGTCCTCATTAATTTGTCGCTGTATCAGTGCTGCATAGTTCTAATAAGGAAGGAACACAAAAATCACAAAAATGACAAATCCAGGAGTCAGGTCAATATTTTTTAATACCATTATATCATAGTAACATACTCTTGCTCAACCTTCTACAACACTCTGTTAATCAACACCAAATAACAAAAAACCTACACCTTTTATAAGAAAGAAAAGTTATTACGGTACTTCTAGTATCTATAGTCAATTTTCTTAGCTAGGTTAAAATGCACATCATATATGTACAAATTAATTCTGTCACATACTACTGAAAACAAACCAAAACTTAATTCTAGATCAAATATATTTTTGTCATTTTAACTATTAAAATACACATTTTCTATCTAGCAGGATATCATCAGGATTCACTCTGTAAACTGATACATCTGGAAAGTATTATTCTTCAAGAAATGTATTAGAAAAAGCAATCTATAATTTGAAAAATGCCCTAAAGCCTTTCTGTCTAATCCGTCTCTGTATTTCAGGGAACTGAGAAGGTCATTTGCACCCAGTCCCTGGGTTGCTCCAAAGAAAGCAGGAACTCAGGAACTGTGGGACGTGGGTCATCATGCCAGATCTGAAGAAATTAGTTGGCAAAATTAAAAGCTAGGGGAGAATGAGAAGGGGCTTCAAGAACAGATACCTCCATACTGTGTCTCGTTCTGTGCTGTTTTAAATATAAGTAAGTTTGTTCAGATTTACTTTCAATCCTGTTCTAACAAAAAGTGTTTGCACCATGTTTACTTAAATAACAGCATTTATGCCAGTGGATAGTTAAAACGGTGAGTATGTATTATATCAATACCAAGCTGAGGACCACTATAAAAGCAAAACTTTCTCAAGGGCAGAAATGCAACTGGCCAACAGGTCACACCAGTAACGGGGACACAGATGGAAAATTACTTTCTCAATGCTTAGGAGCAATCTTTGACCTTTATGACTTTCCTAAATTACAACATTTGAGGGTTTGCAAGTGGTTCTGCACATTTAATTCAGCGAGAAGTGACACCGCTGTGTTCAAACCCCAGCAGCACTGATCCTGTGTGTTCCCTGGCTCCCTCTGCCCAGCACTAGCCCAGCGCTACAGCAGTTCTCAAAGAAGTTGTACTGAGTGAGTCTAACAAAAGCCTCTTGGTGCATGTACTCACTGAACTCAGTGAACCTAGTCACTCGTTCAAAAGTTAATCGCGTATTTAAACACTGGGTTGGAAGGCAGCCTAAACTTTTATTTTTCCTAAAGAAAAACTTAGAAGCAAACTTCACAATTAAGAAACTAACTTCAAAAGTTAATTTATTGGAAAAAATATAGGCTTCTCTCCTACTTTAGTAAGCCATCCTTTAAAGCACCCTTAAAGTTTCAAGCATAACTCTGAATGTAACGTAGGAAACTGAACTAAAAAACGCCCCTATACTCCGAATAACAGTGATGACGGTGTTACACGGCAACACTTTTTCTTAAATAAAGGCTTGTGTATCATGAGTATTCAAAAGCACATGATTACAGCAGTGAGATACGAGATTATTTTTATCTCCAATTTTCAGCTAAAAGAAGGCTCATTATTGCATACTGAATTGTTAATCCAATTATAAGCAAAGTTACTAAAGCCATGACTTCAGCTATCTGTCTAGTAATTCTAGAGAAGTGTGTGAGAAGGGAGAATGTTATTCAGGCGCATCTGATATATCGCAAAGCAACATTTACTAACATAAATAAACTACACTGTTTATGGACAACATCCAGCCTCACTAGAGTCAGAAGGATCTTACCAGTCCCTCCGCAAAGCTTAATTCGTGGCTATTTAAAGAAAGTAGATAAAACAAACCAGGGCAAACAAATGTAAATTTTTATTAATAGAGATTCTGAACTAAAACAATTCCTCATTTTCAAAAGACAGATCTATTATGATAGATAGTTGCGTCAAAGTTACCTTATATGAAAAATAACAACAGCTTCATAATACTGAGGAACCTCCCCACACCACTTCTCCCCTTTTTACGTTAAATGTGCATTCAGGAATAGGGACACTACAGCTAATCCCTGCAGTAATGCTACACTTCAGTAGTATTACTTTATGGCAGAGCTGGTCCAGGGTTTAGAAGGAACTAAATGCAGCTTTTTGCTGATAACTAAACAACCAAATAGTAACAACAAGGTAAAAAATTATAATGGGTTAAAAACTCTTCAACTTTGTGATTTACAGAATTTATTATCAAGGCAGATGGACAAATGCTGAAGCTATTAGCAGATCAGTAACACATCAACACATTACACATCAACTATTCCACCTCATTCTATCTTCAAATTTCTGCACAGAAAACCCCAGCCATTATTTATTCTGGACTCCAAAAAAAGAAACTCTCATTATACCGAACAACATTTGCAGCATGTAATTCAGTAACAATACTGAAAGCAAGCAATGTGAAACTCACCCATGTCTTATCAAGAGACCTGACCAAATGGACAAACCCTAAGAACCCCTCCATGCAATGTCCTACCAGTGCAGGTTCCACAACAGGAGAAAAGTCCTCCCCCCTGATAATGATGAACCCCCTGAAGCAGCCTGTGGCTACTGCTGCAGGCATAGGCTATGGTATCTGGAAATAACTGAAGCCCAGTGGAAGACCAGTTATGAATTTACAAACTTTGTTGACTAGAAGATCATCATTTCCAAAATTATCAAATTAATTCCTTGTAAAGAGCCTGCAATTTTTTATTTTTCTTTATATCTAACATCAAAGCATCACATTTCACAAAGCATCAGCTTTAAAGAATCCAGATCTCGGAAGTAGTGGTCCTCAACAAAGCTGCAATGTCCACTCACACAGACGCCCTGCATCCAGACACACAGTGACTGACTGTATTTCGCCGTCCCTCAATACCAGGTGTTCTGCTTCACAGCACTCCAAACGTGCTCCCATCTGGACATGTCGCCACTGGCTCTTCTTCCCCACTTATTTTCTAGCTGAACAAATGTTTTGTACATGCCAGAAAGCCTCAATAGTTGCTGTGTCACATCGATTTGTAATGTGAACAAAAATTCAAAATTGGACCCTGAAAACATGCTGGGCTTGGGTTGGCTTATGACAGAAAACAGAAAACAATTTTCTCACCTCATTTTACCAAAAGGCAGCAATACACCAAAGATAATACATTTCAGCCTCTACAAAAGCACTGGAGAAAGATCAACTATGTGGCGTTATCTCATTTTCTCTGCCTGTGGTGCCACAAGAGGAACAAACAAAGCTTGGTTTAACACATTACTGTTCCCTCAGAAATTCATACTATCATCAGTGATTTGTAGAAAGGTACTACATAATTTGCTGCTACATAGTTCCATAATTTAAGATCTGTCTTCTACACAAAAAATGTGCCATTTGCTAACTGCACATGAACTTTAATATTATGAACTCCAAAGTTCAGTAATAGGTTTAAAAGCATAAGGGGGAGGGAGGAAGGAGGGAGAAGCCAACATTTGTTCTTTCAGTAATATACCTTTGGTCACAAAATATGATGATAACAGTCCCTCTCAGGCAGTAAGGAGGAGCAGCACGTTTGTGTATCACAGAATCATAGAATAGTTAGGGGTTTCGTTAGAACTTAATAGATACAGAATTTAGCTATTTTCTAGCGTCATCTTCCCTAATAGCAGAACTGAAACAAACACTTAGCTTTCCCAAACAATCACCTTGCTTCTACCTCTCATTTTATGTATAACTACACTTTCCAAATATAACAAAACCTCTCTGTCAATCATGACACAATTTTCTGTAACCTGGCAGATTTTCCAAGGGCATCTTATTCAAATTATAGTTCACACTGTACATTCCGCTTACAGAACCAGAGCCAGGAGACACAAAACGGAAGGCAGGTAAACTTAACCCTGACACAGGCAAGGATGGCAGAGGCACACAGGGCTCTCCTCCCTTGCATAGATGGTCAACTGTTGCAAGTCAGTCAGGGACAACCCCTGCATCTTGGGTTTTTTAGGTCGTTTGGTTGTTCCTCTGCAAGCAGCTCTTATAGCAGTGATGCTCTGCCCGCACCAGCTGTGTACCTTCTTGGGCACCTACATGAAAAAAGAAACCCACACAAAATCCAAACCACCAGCTGAACAGTAAAAGCCTTTGCCCCTTGTCTGTGACAGCCAAGAGAAAACATGAGGATTAGAATCAAATCCAATTCAAGAAAATCTTTCCTGACCATTTACCATCAAACGCAAGCTGATTTATCCAGTATTCAACCCTAGCTGGCCATCCACATCACAGATACCCTCTGAGTCCCACTCCTCCCAGCATCCATCTTAAAGAAGGGTTAACAGTCTGCTGTGCAGACTGGCCAGGTCCCTGCATTGTCAGCAGTATGTGCAACCACAGAGGCATCCCAAAACTTCACATTGCCAATGCAGAGGCAGATGCCTCACCTGAACGCCCTGATGCACTCTTTAGAGATCCTGGTTCTGCCCACAGATCACATTGGCATCTACACCATGCAAGCTGAATCTAGCCATTAAGGTCTCTTAAAATCCTATGACATGATTAAATACTTGAACCTTCAAGTGATTTCTACAAAAACACAGAGGGCATTTCCTGTAATCAATAACCACAGGGTTTTTTATTTAAATTCATTATCTGAACCAATACTGTTTTCCTCTGCATTCACAGCATGCACAAATTCATCAAAAGGGCAAGGGGATGGGTGACACTGAGATTTTAAAATACCAGACATTACAAAAAGGGTGTCAGCCTTGTTGTTTTCAAAGTTGAAAAAGGATTAAATATAAGAATAAAAGCAAAACCACACAACCAAAAGCCCCATTCCCTCACTGCCAGATGTACAGTCTCCTACCTGATCCAGTACATGCTGACAGACATTTGTCTCATGTGAATACAAAATGCTAATAGACATGTATGCTTTAATCATAAGATTAAACGGGTTAAGAGTCCATTTGCTCATTTTCACTGGGAAGAGTAGTAATCATAATTTCTATTTGCTTTGGCATCCTCTTCAACATGTACAATGCTACATTTTAGACAACTGCTAGAAACAAAAAAATCTCTAAGATTCATTCAGATAGAAGAATTAAGGACAGAGATGTCTGTTCCAGTAGACACCTGTACAATTAACTTTCTTGTCAGAGTTTCTCTTGATAAAAGATCTAAAATTTAGTACCGCTTAAGCAGTTGAAATATAAAGCCAATGTATTTATCCATTCCAAAAAGACTATCTCCACGTGCAGTCAAAGTAATGATAATACTGATAAATAACATTACTGGTGCCAGATCAGACACCACTACCCTGAAACATGTTAAACAAACAGGGCACAGTCAGTCACTTGAAAATGCTATCAAGTTTAACTTGATTTTTGTCAGGATGACATCAAAACGCCAAGCATGGCCTCACAGGCCCCCCTCATTGCTCTCTGGAAGTTAACTTAAAATTGCAGCGTTTGAAATTTTGCTGCTGCTACTAGAAGCAAAATCAAACACATGCTGCTAGGACAGTCATATGAATAAACAGTTGTGAACGAACAGGATAGCAAGGAACAACCTCTTCTTATTATGGTGCAGAGATATGTTGAATGAATTACTTAATGTCTGTTCAGACAGAACTGTGCAACTGATTTACTGTATTTTTTAATACAAAACTGTTTTGTTTGTTCAACTGAATATGAGCAAACAACAAAATCTTTCTAGAACTGATTTTTATAAGGGAGACACATGTTATGAAAGTCCAGAGCATCTTCATACCTATTCTACCTGAAGCTGTTAATACAGTTGGAAATAAGAAACCCAGAAAAATTTCAGTAGACATTTTCATACACTCACATACATGATAAGCCATAACAACCTACACTTTACCCCATAATGTCACTTAAAACAGCCCATAAACATTTTTAAAAGTGCATGAAATACAGTTAACGTCAAATGTGAGTTTGCCAATCTGAATAAACAATTACGTGAAGTCACACATCCTCTAACAGGAATGACATATTATCAGACAATTTCAAACCACCTCTGTTTTTGTAAAGGACACACCATGATCACTTAAAAAAATGTCAATATACTATAGAGGGCGATGATTAAGCTTTCCCCCTGCTTTTGAAAATATCCAGCAAATGGTGTTTGAATGATAGCAGGTAATGACATACAGCTGGCATTATCAGAGTTTCTTATGTAGAAAATTAAAACTGTAAATGCTAGGAAAAGGGCAAAAGAATGAAGATGGGAATTTCGCTCTGAGGTACCCAGCACAGCAGATGACCTCTGGGAAATAAAGATGTCCAGCTGTCTTGACAGAAGGAGAAAAAAACCAACTTTCTTCTCTGGCATTTAAATCACCTGAGCATCCATCACATGTGTGACAGCAAACTACAGACAACTCAGCAAGCGGAACTTGCACGAACATTCAGCACTGGCTTAACACTGCTCCTGCCAAAAGGCTGATGGATGTAGGATAATCGCTCAGTGATTTTGCAAGAAAAAAAAAATTACTGACTATAGTGTGAGCTCTCTCAAAGATTATTCTCTTTCTGAAAATGCTACAGGACTTTACATGAAACCTTAGAAAACACCCACATCCAAAAAATATGAGGCCAAACGTTTCAGCCAGATACTCCAGCTCTGGTGCAGCAGAGAACACTCGCATCCTGAGGCAAGAGTAAGGCCTCTAGATCAGCTTTGTGCTCCAGGTAAACAAAGCATTACAAACTAGTTGATCATAAATACAAGGCTAAGCTGTAAATTTAACAGGCATATTCAAGAAAAAAAAAATAGTTACAAGCTTATTTGTGATAGAAAATGATCTTCCTCAGATTTTCTTTTCTAGCATCTCCTTCATTACCAGCGTCATAGCACAGACATGATCAAAAAGTTTAGTATCTATTAAGACAGGCGGAGTTGTACAAAGTAACACTAAGCCTTCTGGTTACAAAACCAGGAAGATTTTCTCAGCACACACACACTAAAGAAAGCCTTAGAACAGTCTTTCAACAGGGCGATTTGGGCTAAGGCTCCAATTAGCTGCAAAGTCAGAGCTGAGATGGTGCTGCACCAGCAAAGGCTGCAACAACAGAGGTAAAGAAAGCAAATGCTCTTCAAGTCCTTGTGTTCACCACTGCCTATCTTGAGGTATCCCTTAAGTAATATTCTAATCTCTCTGCATTCACACACAAACCTCTGTCACTTAAACTACACACACCATAAACTCAAGGTTTTTGGCTTGGTGAAACACCAGGGTTGCTAATGGACAGGCTACCAGTGGCTATACTATAAGCTACAGATTTAATTAGATCTTCCACTAAATAACTTATCTGTATTTCATGAGAGCAGCTTGCTTATAAATGCTGCTGTTCTGAGAGCTGTTCACCACTTTCTGAAAACTCTTAGACAGAAAGAATAAGATGCTTTAAACAAACAAACAAAAAAATCTGCTATTCTGTTACATTTCAAATTTCAGCCATCCTTGATATTTCCTGTGAATAACAGAAGGGTTCAGTTAAGCAGCAGTTAGGACGTAACATATTCTATAGGTACATTTTATTCAGAGGTTTGCTATGTATAGTAGTAGCTTATATGACCAGTCATAAGAACACTTAAGCTGAAACTTTAAGGATATGTAAGTAAGAATCAAAATGAGGATCTGAACAAGTATTTTATTTTTATTAAAGCTAAAACATTACTCTATTAAAACAAAAACCAAACCACTCTTCCCAGAAATTAAAGGAAAACACATTCATACAAATTTTTGAAAACTTCAGGTTATGTGAAAGAACAAAAGTAAAATTGTTAAAGTATTTTTTCCTAATCCAGCAACAGTGCAAACTGCGTTCCTCCTAGGATGAGATCCCAGTTCTGCCTCCCCGTCCATTACCACCTCTGGAGCAGCGCTGTAGAAGAATCCCAAAAGGGGAAAAAAAAAAAAATCTGGAACCGGGCTAAATCAGAGTTGGTAACCCCCACCACTGTCCCTGTCCCTCTGCTGAGGCAGCCACTACTACAGTGGCACTCCAGAAAGGCAAATAAAACCAGGAAGAGCAGAGCAGCACACAGAGTTCATTTAATCACAGTTCCAAAATGAAACAGGTACAAAAATGACATGGTTTGACATAGGCCAAACTGGTTCCTTGAGTACCCTTCAACACCGTTCAGTGTGAAGAACTCATCTCACTACAGAATACATCTACCCCCAAAGAAAAACAGTGCAGATGAAATAAAATTCTCCTTTTTCTGGTAAGTATACACAATTGTAATTAATGAGAAACTCTTGGGTTTATCCAAGTTGTGCAAAGAGCAGCTTGGATAAGCTATTTTGTATAGCTTATTGCTCATTCTTAGATGGAAAGAGCTGTAGAGGCAATTTCAAGCCCAGGGAATGGTCTAGCACTGGCAATGGGATTGTCTACATCTAAATGTTACATGTCTGAGTGAAGCTAGAAATGCAGGTTGTCTTTGTGCTGTGCGTCGGAGAGAGAAACTTCTGTCTTTAAACATGATGGGATGACTGGATACACTGTCCTCCAGAGATGTAAGTCTTATCACTGCAAGAGCAACTACATCTTTCTCCGACTGGCTGTAGATGACTGGCTTCAATCAACTTCCTTCCTTTCTTATGGTAAAAGGAAAGTGTTCATTAGTTGCTTTGTTTTGTGTTTTTTTAATTACAAAAGCCAACAAAAATACTATTTCTCCTTGAATGAATCTATAATCTCTCCCACGGAGTTTGCTTTATCTTTGTGTAACGCTGCTGAAATCAGACTCGGGAACATCCTGAAGTGAAACCCATGATGTTAAAAAAAAAGTTCCTTTTTATCCTTAAAAAAATTTGAATTATGTCTATGCTAATTTCTGAGGATGAAAGGCCGTGTCACCATCTTTAAGTATAATGCATGGAGGTACAACAAATTTCTCCAGGACAAAGTCACTGGATCAGAAAGAATGGGAATAAGCAGAAAACTTCAAACTTTTCTAGAAGTTAATCTGAAAGGAAAAGCTGTAAGAACTTTAACAATATCCTGCTTTCCCGGGAGATTCAGGAAGGATGCTGGAATATGTGATTATGGACCAAATTTCAGGGCAGCAATCACAATAACACAATGATGCACATACCGTAACGATATAGAGCTGTTACCGCAAGGGTTCGGGGCTTTTTGTTTGCTTGTTTGCAGTTTGGGAGGAAAGAATAAAAATTGTTCAGCTGAAATGGAGCCAGGGAATATAATTATGTAATACTTAGTAATCAGCATGGAGAATTATTATTTGATCAGGAAGGTACAACATGGACTACTATTTTGAACATAATTTACTAATATTGTTGAAGTGGAAGAAATTACATTTATTTAGAGGAATGCGAAAAAAGCTCAAGGACTAACTCAGCTTTGTTTGTAGCTTAAATATCGTGTTATTTTAATGTCCTTTTTCATGTAAGATTTAAGAGATCATAATTTGAGATAGAAGTGGGAAGTTTGTGGCCTGACCATCAAGGTAAACGTATATAAAGGTTATTAAGTCCAAAACGGAGCACAATAGCATTACAGTGCATCACAGTGACTTTACTGTAATTTGTGGAAAAACAAGCCGTGATTATATTTCTTTCTGAATGCACAATACTTACATCAGTACTGTACATCAGGGCCAAAATCTAGGTCACTAAAAGCTTTTTGCATCATCTGATAACAACCATGGTTTTTAAGATCCTCTCCACTAACATTAATAAGCTTCATTGCCGGCCTTATATAGAAAGCTTGAGCTTGTTCCAGGGAAGAAGAAAGGAAAAAACATTGGTGCATACCTGAAGGAAGAACAACATTTAAGAAAAAATAACATGACCAATTTAAGTTCTGAAAAGAGAGAGCAATCTGAAATGTAGATGCAGTACAAGAAACAGGGCAGGAGAAAGAGATGGGAGGTAGAAAGGAAGAGATAGTCACACAAATGCGTTTGAACAGCTCAACAAGATCCTGTCATGGTTCTCTGGACAGGCTGTTTCAGCCAAAGTATAAGCTTCATTTAAAAAGAAAAAAATCCACTTTTTATGAAAGAATAAAAACTATATTCTTCTCAAAAGTATGCATCAGAATTGGAGAGTCTTTTTAATTGGTGCTGCAGACAAAAATACTTGGAAGAAAAATACATCAAAAAAAACTTCAGAACTTAACATAGTTAACAGCTTGAGAACAAAATACAGAAAATTATTCAGCTTGGACCTTCACCTGTAAAAATTATACTGAAATTACACTAATAGCAAACTCTAAGACTGCTGCGACTGGACAAACAAGCTACAGGCCAGAAAAGTTAAACTTCTTTCAAGAACATCATATTTTCATACAAACATGAATAAATCCTCAGCAGTTTGAATGATTATTCTTTCTTGACTCAGTTTATATTTTGTTTTGACTTTTTATGCTGTGCATGGCAGCTCCTTAGCTAACAAAAATGCTGTCCTGTGCACTTTTTGTCTACTGCTGATGTTTTGGCTGGCAAATATTATGCTGCAATCTCACAGAATATTCAGAGTTTTATCACATGCCGTTTTATTTAAAGCAGGGCAAGGGCAAAGACTGGACATGATATTATCAGTTCATTTTCAGGAACTTAAATTCCTCAATGCAGTTATACTGCTTTATTTCTATTTAAGTATTAAGCTAGCAAATCTTGGCAAAGGGCTTCACTGCATCTAACTCCCAGACAAGTATCAACAAAAAGTACAGGTGTTTTACCTTAAAGAAACTAAACATTGTTTTAGCAACATAATCATACAATTATAATCAAAGCAGACAATGCAAACACCACTTACAGGCACACATATCAATTCCTTAAATAGAGGACAAGCATCTAAAATTTACAGTTATTTCTTTTAGAAGCATTACTTACAGAGTTTCAAGGAAGACAATGATTTCACATCTAGATATTTGCAAAAGGAAAATAAAGCCTGTTTCCAAGACAACCACATTAGTTTCCAGACTACTAGATACCAAGAACATGAAAAGATTATATATGCCAGATGATGAAACTTGAAAAAACTTTCCACACATGTTCTTCTACTCAATTTATACCTAATGAAGCATTTCAAGTGTCCAAAAGGGACTCGGTATTATTTTTCCATTATTCACATTCCTATATGCTCATTAGAGCCAAAACCTTAAACTAATACAGGAACAAAGAAAACCTCAAGTATGAACAAAAATTAACCTGCTAACAGGCATCTTGCATTGATTTCTCTGACACCAGAAATAACCTCTCTACTGAGGGTGCACCAGATTTTTTTGCTTTAATGGAACTGAAAAAGAACTATGTGACTGAATGAATTTAGTAAAAAGTCATGGGCCATATTTAATAAACAGACCAGAAGGTCATAAAAGTCAGACTCATCCATTAGGACAAACAGGCAGAAAGTCCCCTAGTTATAAGTTAACATATTCTATGTTCCCTGTTCCAATACAATACATGGGATACTAATTTAGCAAAGCAAATCTGGCAACAGAAAATACTGAGTCAAAGGCTGATGCTCTTGGCAACTCTCACCAAGTTTCCTCTAGCAGCAGGGGAAAGAGACAAGCCCTCCTTAGATGCTTGTGGAGGCATTTAAAACAGAGAAGCAAGGAGTCATTAAAGTTTCTCTACCTGCTTTTTCAACGTGGCATGAACATTTTGAGGTTTGCTCTTCATAGAACACTACCTAGGAGACTGGCAATCAATAGAAGAAAGCAGGTGGATTTATATGATTTCAAAAAGAATAATTACTGCCAATGGTGAATTCTTATTAAGGGTGTTACTTACCGAAGTGTGATGTTCAGTCTGGTACTTTTGAAAGTCCTACTCTATAGAAATAATTCAGTGTATTTGACCACAGTCATTTGGTTACCATTCAGTCCTTCTTGCCTTTAAATAGCAGCAATAGGGCATCTCTATGAAAATAAAAGCATATTGATGTAACTGACATTTTCCTTAAGACAGCTAGCAACGTGCTGGTTTATATTTGCAAACTCACTATATGGAAAGAAGACTTATTACTGCAATTAACTTCATAGCACTTAATAAAAGGAAAAAAAAGATTAATTCACTAGTCTTTGTGCTAGATGCAGTGCAAATTTTTAAAGTTCTTGTTGCTTCAGCAAAAGATGCTAAACGCCATTCAAGCTTTAACCCACACATACACTTTTATACCCATAGCCGTACCTCTGTCAAATTAAGTTCATAATAAAAATTGTTTAAAAGTCTTCCATATTCTCCAAGCAACAGAATAAATCACAGCATTTCCTTTTACTTTAGTTTTATCGCAAAATTACAAAAGAAAGTTCCTTACTCCTTTTTATTTTCCTAAAAATGGTGATACAACATATATGCACCCAGAAAGTCCTCTGATAAAGCAGTGCAGACAAAAAAAGGCCAAAGAAATTAAAAGTTCCCATTCTAAACATAATTCTAAAATTGTGCTGATTTTTTAGCAATTTCTTAAGGTCAAAAACTCTAAAGCCTACAAATCTATGTACCTTACCAAGGGTTTTTAACTTGCAGATTTTCAGACAATCTGAACTACTTCAGAAGTAGACACAGAAGTAAACTGAAGAAAACAAATGTGCCATCATTATCCCCGAGAGTTGCTATAAAGGAGCATGCATCTCTACTGATTACATTAGAGCCCCAAAATCTGAGAAAGCCAGAAACTTCTGTAATCACCTGCAAGTCGCTGCCTCTTTATCCCTTTATCCAATGGCTATGGCACTTAAGGGGATTTTGATAGCGTCTGTCCCAACATAACAAGCAGGGCTAGGCTTCCACAAAAGACTGGAGGGATTAAGTACAAAAAGGAAAAAGGAAAATTCACTGATCTGCTGAGCAGTTTTCAAAATTCAATAAAGCACTGTAGAGACACCTATTTGAAAGAACTTCTGAAAAACTCCATAAAATATTCTGTACTATTCTTCGGGAGATAAAACACATACCTAATTCAAGCCTGAATACGTTCTTCTGTATTCTCTATATAACAAATATTTCAAAATTAACTCACCTAAATCTTGTTCTACTCCTTTTTTGTTTCTGATGTCGCAGGAGGTTTTCCAACTATTAAGGGGGTCTTGCTTTGAATTAGTAAATGACAAGGGAAATCAGGGTATGGCAGTAATAAGGGATGGAAATCGAGCAAGTCGAGAAGCTTAGAGTACTACATAATTCTTTCTGAAATGAATGCTCAGTTAACAGAAACTCAAGCTTTTGCAACAAAAATCCAGACTGACTACTTATACCTAGAAATTCTCATCCACCAAGCACGTCTCCTTTGTGCAAGCACAAGCTGTCTGGCCCCAAGCAAAAATGCATGTTTAACTGGAACAAAAGTTAATTTACCTCCATGAATTAAAGGAAAGCACCACAAAAAAATAACATGAAAACATCAGAGCTAGGAAAATACCAAGGCAACCTTTCAGAAACAGAAATGCACCACATGAAGATTAGTGAAGCCGGCTCAGCTCTGGGCTCTGGCTGTCAGTATCCCTGATGCTTTCACAACTGAGTACCGCAGTCTTCAGCTACAGATGCATTAACAATTAGAGCAGAAGCAGCCTGCCTGCAGAAAAGGTATCAAATGGCAAGTGTAGTACATTGGTTCTACTTGTGTGTCACCTCTCATATAAACTACCTCTGCTCTAAGTGGTACCATTTAATCATTCTGGTATGATACATCTGCATCCGCTCATATGCTCTCTCCACACTAATGCAATGATACTTTTATCATTAGTGTCAAACTCCTGCACTGTTTATTTATACTGTAATAAGAACAAGTCCCTTCTCTTCTCACAAACAGCTTTCAAACTGATTATATAGTAAGCTCTGGAAAAATCTCGGCTTGCCATCCATTGATGACGTGAATAAACAGGTTGCCTAAAGGTTTCCGGCAGTCAGAAAAAACTACAACTATTCAAGAGGTTTCATTTGTGTTTCAAGACTTCTCAACATTAAGGAATGATCTCAATTTACATTTGCATGGCTTTAGAATTACTCCGGACTAATTTAAAGCAATGCAATGCTATGAGAAAAATAAAAACTTAAGCTATTTTTGAGGTGTTTATAAGTTTTAATGAATTTTGCTTGCTAGCCAAAAAAAAATACGGAAAAGTCTTCTGTATATCTGCCCACAAGTAGTTATGTGAGAATCAGGATGACTTCTTGTCTTACTCTCCACTCTAAAGAAGGATTTTAGAGCTACCTGTTTAAGGTAAACTCCCAAATTAAGCTACTCTCCTTTTTAATTAGCACAAGATTCACGGTAGAGTTAGGCCAAGACTCTCAAATAATTTGGCTGGAAACACCAGCAGAATAATCTTGAATAACATTTACATCACCTACCACCTAGCCATGCTTCTCCTTGAACCACACTGATGGCAACTTATGAGGTTTTCATAAGCAGAGGTTTATTTCAGTCCTAGAGAGGGGGTGGATATCAGCATACTGTGCTGTCCTGCAGAATATTTCATGTGCCTTTGAAAAAAAAAAAAAAAAAGCTTGCTAAATAGTGAATCAACCCCCTTGCATTTGTGAAGCCACTAGTACAGGGAAGAGCTTAGACTACTCCACAATACATCTGTTCAGTGATGTAGTGTAAACTCCTCCTGCTCATCCGTGTCACGAAGATGCAGCAAGGGAGCACAGCACACAGATGAAGCAGGGCACAGATCAGAGCACTGGCCTGCAAAGAAGGCATCAGGTTGCAAGGGTTCCTCTACCATCCCAGCACATGCCCCATTTCTATGATGGTCAGACTAGAACAAATGACCAGAAAAGATGGTCAGACTAGAACAAATAGTCACTTATGGCACAAAACACTCGTGGGCAGCTCACCGAACTTTCCCTGTGGGTGAGACATTGTAGGCAGCTGCCTGGGCTGGCGTCAGGGCCATGGCCAGGCACCACCCTGGTGTCCTGACCATACTGTGTTTCCCAGCTCACTCCAGCTCCCTGCGGCTCTCAGACCTGCAGCAACATGTACTACAGTAAACTCAAACGTTAAATCCACTTGCTGTTACTATATACTAGCCTTTACTATTGATAACTGCCCTAGAAAATCAGAACAAAATGTAAGTTATCTTCTCTATGTCAAAACATTGTTTTAGCATTAATTTTTAATTTCTTAAAAGGATAACACTAAAACCAAGACCATACACCAATGCAGGTGGGTGGGGGCAAAAGGATCACTTGTATTCTACTGTGTTTATTTATGAGAAACATGTAACAAATCTCCTCACCTTCACTCAACTGATTGCTATATCCGCTAGAGCAATAATTTACAAATAACAGCTTTGAAAAAACATCTTCTGTTGCAGAACCCAGCTTAGCAATGCTTTATTTCAGTAGGTGGATGAAGAATTTCCCTGGAAAAGTTCTGCCACAACTGCAGTCAAAGTTATCACACCTACCTGAAGTATCCTTAGGATCCTACCTTCCCTCAAAAACACTGCCTACAAGAAATTTAATCACAAATGAAAACAAACAGAAAAGTTCCATTACTCAAGAAAAAGTAAGCCTTTGGCAAGTAACTTGGTAACTTGCCAGTGATAGATGCATTACTGTACCAAATGCCTTAACCAACAAACGGAATATGCTAAATACTACAAAGAGACACGAGAACTTCACCTCACAAAACAGAACTGAACATCTGAAGGTGGAAAAAAAAAAAAGACAAAGCCAGATAAAACAAATTCAGAGCACTCATTCACACTGCAATTAAATCCATTACACACCTTTGCAAGCTTTCTGCTAGAATAAACAAATTCAAGTGAAGAACTGTTGGATATCAATCTAGCTAATGCATCCTAAAACTGTAATGCCATGGAAGAGTGGAAATAAGCCTTTTGGATACTACGGAATCAATTTTCAGAAGGAAAAACTGCATGAAATCATATGCTTAATTTATTCCTATCTATACTTGTTACTTTGAATTAAAAGTATATATTTCTACACGGGAAGAAACATTAAAACAAAACCAATAAGAATTAGTAATTATGGAGACAGCATTCACATCAGTATAATACTGGTTTCCAAGCCTTTGCTAACTACCCTGAAAGTCCTTCCACCACAGTTACACTTCATACTGCCTAGCACATTAACCCTCATTTCAGCCATTTATCTAATTTTTATAGCTGACTTGTGTCTCAATCCAAAATCTGATAAATTAAAGCATACTAAACCTATTGTTGAAATATAAACACACAGCCAACATCACACAGAGTTACACTGATATGTAAAGTAAGCAAATTATTAAGCACAACCCACTACAGTATGATTTGCAGTTCTTAAGGACTTGCTACTCTTGGATTGAAACCAAATTATTAGGTGAACTGCAAAGGATACCAGTGTGTGTCGGTGATGACATACTTCCAGAGTACTCAGTTAGCACTTGTACTTCAGTACCATTTAGCTCTGATTGCCGATTTAAATTATGCTCTTCTTACTTTTATCACTGTAAGAAGTTTTGCACCCAAAAAATGCCTGATCAAAATTTACAAGCAAAACATCCTAAAGAATACCAGTTCACCAAGTCAGGCTCAACCACAACAAGCATAAATTAGAAATGCCCTAACCTACAGACTGGCATTACACAAAGAGAAATAAAGTCTATTTTTTGTCTGCTTGACCTTGGGATCTTCTGTAAGATGACAGTAGCTCCCATTATTGCAGGGAACTTAAGTTCTTCTACACCCATCATCACCCAAGCAAGTTCAGGCTTCAAGATCTTCATCCATTCAACAGCCTCTTACAGGCATGGCGCACAGTGAACTACACAATGTCATAGTCTCATCTGCTGTGGCCTTTGAGAGTTTAAACTTGGCCCATGAACCACAGAAATTGGACAGTATAAGGGAATAATGAGGAAGTGTGCTTACTTGCTTGATCAATGCAAGAAGCAAGTATGAATGACAGCTTCCTTATGGTCTTCTTGCTTATGTTCTCAAGAGGACACTGAAAGAGTTAATACCAGAGAACACTCTCATCAAATGGAAACAGAAATTAAATTTTAAAGAAATGGTAGTATCCAAATAATGTTTTTCAGACCTAAGATTCAGAATAACAAGACACAGGTGTGACAATCCTTCCCGGCTGTAAAGACAGCAAGGAAGTTTTTTTGTTTTCTTGTCTTTCCAGGAATACATTCTCTGCCTATTCAGAGCAGAACATTCACAACTGCTGCATTCTGTAAACGAAATTGCATGACATGCATTTCCCCTTATTTCACCAGACCAGCAACAGAACAGCACTACAGAGTTCAGAACTTAGAACAGCTCCAATGTACACACAGGTTCCAGAGATGATGACTTCTGATTTGGAGAAAGTTATGTAAATCTAACAGTTGATGAGACTCTGATAATGCAAGAGTGAAACAGCCCAGAAAAAAAGCACCACTTGCACTTGACAGCAGAGGAGTCAGAGCTTTGCCTGCAGTAATGACTCAAAACACTGCCAAAGAATGCTTTGAGAAGCTACCATACCTCAACCACCCATGCTGGGAGCCTGGTGCCACAGTCCCTTTCACAGGTTTTGATTAGGGATAACTAGCTTTCTCCCAAACAACTCCCAAGCCCAGGCAGTGAGCTGGCACAAACTGGGGACTGCTCCCAGTAGGCAGTTTGGATGTGGCCACCCTATTTTGGAGGGTAACAGTGCAGCTGCATGGACATGGGCTGTTCTACTGCCAGCTGCAAAGCAGCCCCAGGGACATCAGATTCAGCAGTACAGACACAGCTTTAGCTCGGCAGTGCTGAGGCCAGTAAAACCACTGATCCCACCATGCTCCTCAAGAGGTGTATTCCCAAGTCAAATGCTTATTTCACATACTGCGTGGTGTGGAAACTATGGCTTATAATCTTTCCTGAGATGTGCAGTTTTCGTATCAGGGTAGTTTTTTCCAAAACCTTATCACTCAGCCTGTGAAAATTTCAGGTCACAGAGCACACCATCTGAAAGGGACAGGATTTAGCCATAAGTTATCAAGCAGCACTAATATAAAGGTTAGCTTCAATACACAAAGGTTAATGCGTAAGTTCTTCAATTGCAAAATTCAGACTCCCTTCTCTTAACCAAACACTCTGATACATGAATGACTTTACCTTCATACCTCAGTAAAAGAAGTGAAAGGAACTTCACCTTTATCAAGTTCCCCATGCTTTCTAGTGAGGTAAGGAACAGCCAGAGACTGGTGGGCTCATTGTCAATCCTTACTGTTTTCCTTCTTACTATAAGCGATATCACAACTTCCAGTTTAAAAACTCCACTATTTTCTTTTTTTGATTAGCACTATACTAAGTATTCCTCATATTCTGTTGAATCTGTTTATTTTTATTAACAGAAGAAATACCTTCCAAGTATCAACGACAATACAGCAACAAAATTCCTCAAGTTTGTTCTCCATAGAGCATGTTACAAAAAGTACCCAGTGGTCTTTAAAAAGGCCAGTCATGGCATAACCAAGCATACGTTCAATAACAGAGTCTGAAGGTTGGACATATATTAATTTAGCAAAGTCAAAACAAAACAGCAAGAAAACTACAAAGCATTTAACAGACCCCTCCAGACTTCTGCCTGTTCCAGCCAACAGTGTTACAAATTGCAGCAAGTTGGAATGCTGATCATTTTGTCCAACACACTTTTTACTAGAAGTACAGCAATTTTGAGACTGTTTTCCTGCCTTTTCAAGATGCTTCAAGGCTTTATGAGGACTTGTCCTATTGCAAGTCATTGAGACTTGAGCTCCTAACTCATCCTCCTCATTACGTCTTTTCAGCAATCCCAACACAACTTTCCACCACCCCAAATCCTTCCAGAATGAAACTTCCTGATTCTAAAAGATTTCTGGGTCATCCTCTATCCAACTAACATACTGTTCTACACAAAACTCTGAAGAACAAGTGCATCTGACTCTGTGTACTGCCATTTTTCCAGCCCTGGCCTTTGATGTATCAGCAGAAAACAAAACTTTAAGCAGCTCTATTGTAACATATAAATGCTTATAGCATAGGTTGTTCTTATCACAGAAAACAAAGACAATCCCAGCAAACTGCCATCAATGTTTCTAAATACAAAGGTCTACCACAACTATTTCCCAGGTCAAGCCAAGTAAACCAGTCTGCTGCTGAGGAGTGGCACCTGCTGGAATAGAGACACCTCACAAGAATCAGCTTCACCAACAGAAGAAAACAAAAAGAAGGGAAAAAAAAGGAAAATCGGAGTTCACATGACTCACAAAGCAACTTTCACTTCCTTCTTGGCTAATAAGATGACGATGCTTAACAATGTAACTCTTCACTTACAGCAATGGTACTGAATTGCCCATGAACTAGAACGACATTGTTAGCACTTTGTAAACCACTAAGGACACAATATACGTTTGTTATTTAATTAAAACTCTTCACATCATGCGTCTCTTCAAAAAATTCTTACAGTGACTCACTGTAATGGATGTTATAAAGCTCACTACTGTACTTCACCGAAAAGAATGAACTGCATTTAAAAATTCAACAGGCCCAGAGAACAACCAAGTGTCGTGATTTGCTAAACATATTAAAATTAATTCTAAGCATTAAATCAAATTTAAATTACTGTAAATGGAGTACATGCACAGAACATGTCATTCCACCATGAACCAGAATAACCTGAGTGTTAGAGCAACCTGCTTGTACCACAGCCTAAAGCCGACCTATACTTTTGACAAGGTGCTATTCTTACAAGACACAGCTTCTGTAACTGTGGCAGACTACAGTTTTTTGGCCTAAAATATCATAACGGATGACTAACCAATACCATATTCATTTAAGAAAGGAAGAAAAACCAGAAAGAGATTCCCTTTAAATGTTTCACTCATGTCCAGGAATGAAAGCAGGAATAGATATGGTTTTATAACTGTATTTTCATTTTTAAAGAAAACATACTCTTTTAAAGAGTACCATGCAATACCAACATACTTTGCAGAAGCATCTAAACTGTGGCATTATTAATAATACAGGTTTTCTTTCATTGAAAAACAAATGCACATATTGGGCCATTACTATATGCTTCCAAAAATATAATCACCTTAGAACTCAACAGATCCCTTACGAAAAAACACAATTTAAAAAAAGAGTTTTGTGTCTACATACTGAGGCTCCATCTTCTCTGGGGACACACTACTGGTGGCCATTGTGGCTGATCAGAGTTTTATAATGGTAATGACACTTCTCAGCTCCCAGGTTAGTCGGACAAAGCCAGAGCAGCAAGGTACTGCAATCATTACCTCCCTTCATGACATCACAGAAGAAAGCAAAGGTGTACTTTTATGTCACACATGTTGTAACATATGACATCTGATATGAGATTTGCTAAAGAACCAGCTGGTCATCCAACTACCATTATCCAATGTTGATCTGAAACATCAGCAATCACCCAGTTGTTAAGACTTCCAGAAACCAAGGGAGGCTGCTGTTGGTACACATGCTTTGCTCACAGAAAAACTCAGCCCTGGTGTCGTCATCACCTCACTGGGGACCTGGGCACAGCACTTCCCAACTCCCTTCCAAGCCCAGTGGCATTAGAAGCCCAAAGGTGGAAACCAGGGAACCACTGTGCACATCTGAGTGCAGAGTTCAAGACACAGCCTAGGCACCATCACTGACTGGGGGTAATTCCTTCGACAAGAAAGCTTGCTAGAAAACTTACATTACTGATCTAGATTTCAAGATGAGAACTTGGAAAGAAAGACTACAATGGGGGAAAAGAAAGAACAAAATTCTATGTGGTATGTCAAAAACACATACCCATTAAGGAGTACAGGAAGAATGAAGTATTTAAGCTGATAAACGTGCCAGAGAAAAACGTGAAGAAGAACAAAGCAAACCTGTCATGCTGGACTGTTTAATCAAAGACCATGAGAAAAGAAAAATCCAAGAACTTTCCAACTGCAAGAAAATAGGAACTTTTACTACGCCAGAATCTGTTGAAAAATGTGGAGCATACCCTGACAGTTTATAAAGTTCCCACAATGTGTTCGCATATTTTTGTCATTTTTTAACTATCATGGAGGCTCATGCAGGGTGTTTATCTCAGGCTGGTTCTCCACTGCAGGTTTGACTTATCTACAAATCCAATTGTGAAAAGCAAGTTGAGTAAAAATTATCACAAAATTAGATCAGCACTCTAAAAAAGGAAGTGAGAAAGAAGAATACATGAGATCTCTTTGCAGAGAGGTCAGACATATTTCTCCAATAGAGGAAAATAAAAATAGGCTTCAGAAAAGCAAACTTCACCCTTCGGCAACCGCAAGTGCCAAGGCAACATTTCAAGGGATAAGGGGGTGTTCTAAATGCCCTTTTCCCTGTAAGACTATTGAAAGGTAGCCATACTAAACATTGCAGACTACTGGGGTAGCTGCTGCTGTGTTTCTCTACTGGGGTAGAAAACTACCACAATGAAAAACAGAACCAGAAAGCATATTATGGAAACACTACGGCTGTACCACGTGGAAATCACAGCAAAGTTTTTGAATTAAAAAGACTCCAAATCTGCAGCAGTACATTAACAAATCTCAATCTGTATTTTAATAAATAACTCAACAGGAATATAATCTGTGAAAATTCTAGTTTATATTTGCACATCCAGTACCTCGCTTGTTCCTAGAACGGGAACAAGCCTTCTCAATTTAAGTGTTTGCTGCCATCATGTGTACACTTCAAAAACTGCAGTCTTAGGAAGGATATTTTTCATTTCTCATAATCAGCTGCCAGTGTAATATGAATTCCTATCTCGGTGAACATTGAAAATACATAAAACAGCAGATAATTCAATTACAAAGACCACATGCTATGCAGTCATACAAAGCAAGAAAGTGATTATGTGCTAAACAGTATTTGATGGTCCACAGAAAATAAACCAACTGCTCTGGTTCATTCAACGCAGATATCAACACTATCAACACAATTCAACGTTTTCAAGTCATGACGTCTCCAAAGAAGCAATGGTGATGGGCACTTAAGTTCAAACGTTTCCACCAGGATTCTTGCAGTTTAGCTTCAGAAAAAGAAGGAAAAAAAAAAAAAAAAAGTTGCAGGAACCTCATGATTTGTTCACTTCCTCTAAATTATGGAACAGAACAGTTCAGAAAGAAGAAAAAATAGTATAAAATAGCATAAAACTAATACATTGGGTTTATACCATTCAGGAATTCACACAGAGCAAGGGAATATGCATCTACATTTGAAGGATCAGTTGCTAGATGCTCTTGAAAAATGGGTGCAACATCAATTTCGAAGGTATTCTACAGATCTAGCTAGGCACTGCAGGGGAGGGGGGAAAGTGCATCATGCTCTCTTCCAACTCAGCCTGCTCTGCCTCCCACTAATATCCCTGAAACAACAAAAAAGGAGCATATTAACCACACTCAAGCTCCCCACATATCAGGAAGCCTAAAAAAACAGTACTCAGTAACTACTTCTAGTATCACTTCAAACTGACTTTTAGGACAACGGACATTTCATTACAAATATCTCATTACCTTACTTAGAATCATAGAATCATGGAATAGTTAGGGTTGGAAAGGACCTTAAGATCATCTAGTTCCAACCCCCCTCCCATGGCCAGGGACACCTCACACTAAAGCATGCCACCCAAGGCTCTCTCCAACTGGCCTTGAACACTGCCAGGGATGGAACATTCACAACTTCCCTGGGCAACCCATTCCAGTGCCTCATCACCCTTACACTAAAGAATTTCTTCCTCATACCCAATCTAAACTTCCCCCATTTAAGTTTCAACCCATCACCCCTTGTCCTCTCACTACAGTCCCTAATGAAGAGTCCCTCCCCAGCATCCCTATAGGCCCCCTTCAG
>JAOEHY010042176.1:0-22444 GCA_025447955.1 Psilopsiagon aurifrons
AAGATCATCTAGTTCCAACCCCCCTGCCATGGGCAGGGACACCTCACACTAAACCATATCATCCAAGGCTCTGTCCAGCCTTTGAACACTACCAGGATGGAGCATTCACAGCTTCCCTGGACAACCTGTGCCAGTGCTTCACCACCCTTACAGTAAAGAATTTCTCCCTTATATCCAATCTAAACTTCCCCTGTGTAAGTTTGAACCTGTATTCTCCATGGTATGGAATTGTCTAAACTGCTTTGGAAGCTTTCTGTTTCTAGGTTAAGTGCATGCCACCTGACTGCTCTGCTGCTGACATAACCAGCATGCACTGAAGTTGGTATTGGGTTGTTTGTATTTGGCCAGATGTCCCTAATTATATGGACAATTGTTTGAACACAGCTTAAAGTTTTACTTTGGGAATTTAGCTCTTACAGGCCCCAATTTAGAATGAGTTTATTCTAGCATTCCTTTTATTCTTTATTAATAAATCATGGTTTAGCCGTTTCAGCCAACTATTTTAATCACAGTGCTGCTGATTCCCAAGCAGCTTCCTTTCCCCTTGGCATTGCAAATAAGCACATGTGGGCGCAATTTGAAGTGGCAGTTCTGCCTTTTGTAGCATCTTAACAAAGGACTCATCCCTGTTCTTATGTGGTTGTTCCCTGTGGCCGTAAACTAAAACACAGGAAGTATCACCTTAACATGAGGAAGAACTTCTTGCTGTTGAGGGTGTCAGAGCACTGGGGCAGGCTGCACAGAGGGCTTGTGGAGTCTCCCTCTCTGGAGATATCCCAAACCTGCCTGGACATGTTCTTGTGTAACCTGCTCTCGGGTGGCCCTGCCTTGGCAGGGGGTTGGACTGGATGAACTCCAGAGTTACCTTCCAGTGCTAATGGTTCTGGATTCTTTTCATTAAGGGAGCAAGGTGAGGTTATTAGTTGGCGAATCCCTGGTGGCATGACCTCATGGTGGAGTTCTGGCAGTGGATATCAGTGCTTTATTGGCATCTCTTCCCATTGATCTCTATTTTTTTATTTGAATTTTAAACTCTGGGAAAATGTTTCAACCAAGGAGGAAGGAAACTTAAATTTTGCTTCTAGGAAATTGCAATTTGGGAAACATTCTTCTAATGAGGGAAAAATAAAATCAACAATTGGAGTATTCAGAGGAATCAAAGAGCTGAAAAACATGGGCTGTTGTTGAGTAATTTGACATACAATGCCAGACTGGTTTGGGTTGAAGGGACCTTAAAGCTCATCCAGTCTCATCCCTCTGCCATGGTCAGGGACACGTTCCACTTGACCAGGTTGCTCCAAGCCCCATCGAACCTGGCTTTGAACACTGCCAGGGATGGGGCAGCCACAGCTTCCCTGGGCAACCTGTGCCAGGGCCTCTGCACCCTCACAGGGAAGCAGTTCTTCTGAGATCTCATCTCAATCTTCCCTCTGTCAACTTAAAGCCATTCCCCCTTGTTACTACAGGTCCTCGATGAGAGTCCCTCTCCACCATCCTTGTAGGCTCCTTTCCGATACTGGAAGGCTCCTATGAGGTCTCCACACAGCCTTCTCTTCTCCAGGCTGAACAGCCCCAATTTTCTCAGTCTGTCTTCGTATAGGAGGTGCTCCAGCACCTGATCATCCTCATGGCCCTTCTCTGGATTTGCTCCAACAGTTCTATGTCCTTCTTAAGTTGGGGACACCAGAACTGCACACAGTGCTCCAAGTGGGGAGTTGTCTGAGAGTACAGTTGTCTGTTGTCTTGCTCCCCTTTAGTCTGTCCCTAGGTTGGTGCCTAAGGCAGTGATCCCACTTTTACTGGGAAGAGCACGCTTTTCTTAACAGTAGCGACTTCAGAAATAGTCCAAGAACAGGGGTTTTGTGTAGGTTTTTCCCCTGCATGTCATTCTGTCTATGACAAGGTCTGAATTTTCACTAAATAGTCACTGTAATTATATGGACTTGCTTCAGCAGCTCCATGTCCTTCTTATGTCTTATGTTGACGACACCAATACTGCACACAGTGCTGAAAGCGGGGTCTCACAAGAGCAAAGTAGAGGGGCAGGATCACCTCCTTCAACTTGCTTTGGTTTGTTCTAGGTAGCTACATATCAGAGCACTGAAATTTCAGCCTCTTCTTTTGGACCCATCTTCATTCCTTGAGGCAAGCTGACCTGAGGTGCTTCTCATCACCTGTAAATATGTAGGATTGAAACCTCTGAAGAAAACAGGTTGCAGTGGAAATAGGATACCTTGTACTGCTGGAAATTTGGTTTGCTATCCCTTTTGGTTCCACAGAGGTGCCAGCTGCATGTTTGAAACATCTTTCCTTTTACTGTAGAAGAGGAGCCCATTTTCGCAGTACTCATTCTGTGATAATAGCAGAAATAAATTGTTTCCCTTGGATTCAAATACCACCACTTCCAGTGAAAGAAATCACACCAGTCAAAAGGTCTGTATAGCTTGAAATGGTTTAACGCTCGTAAATCCTTTAGGGATCAGGTTCATTTACCTGAATATACTCCATACTGAATAAGAATTGCTTCATAATACTTCTGGCACTTGAGGCAAGATGAGCATGTAGGACTCTTTCAGCTACATCAATGAACTTCTGTCTGACCTTTGATGTAATCTTTCTGCTATAGCTTCATTATAAATGGAATAGGGGGAAAATACCAAGTGCTGCATCTCATTCACGAGGTACTTTGAAGTTAAATTCCTCATTGTAAAACGTTTTTTAGATCCCTGGAGGAAAGGCAGTAGAATTGCAAGCTACTAGTCAGATACATTGCATATAGGAAGGAGGTGGAAAGTTATATACACTTATTGTATTATAATGTACGCTATCCAATGGGCTGAGTCCAGATACAATAACTGAAGAAAAATGTATTAGGTCATTAGGGTTCAGTGGAATAAAACTGGGTTGGAAGTAGGTATTTTACTGAAAGAATTTGAAATAAAAGTACTTTTGAAAGGGATGCTGAACGAAGACAAGACCTGAAACAAGTGCAGGATGGTTTGTATGTGTGGACACAGGGAGACATGCCCTTCTTCCTGCCTGGTCTGTGTTAAACCTATTTTCTGCAAACAAGTTTACAGACATTGTAACTGTATCCAGGCGCCTAGTACACCCCTAGGTACAAATATTCTCAACATGTAGTGGCTACATTTCACAGAATCATAGATTCCCAGACTGGTTTGGGTTGAAGGGACCTTAAAGCTCATCCAAGTTCCAACCCTTGGCCATGGGCAGGGACACCTTCCACTAGACCAGGTTGCTCCAAGCCCCATCCAACCTGGCCTTGGACACTGCCAGGAATGGGGCAGCCACAGCTTCTCTGGGCAACCTGTGCCAGTGTCCTTTTCACATTTCCAGTGTGGCAGTTGAGGTTTATCAAGGGATTATCAAGGACTCTTTGTAGCATCCCCGTTAGCTGATCACAGCCAGAACAGGGTGGGTGGGAGAAACTTCATCATTCAGTGAAGGTTATGTAAGTTCTGCTGAAGAAAGTCAGGGAGAGCTCAGCTGCCATTCATTTTGGCTGTGCTGGTGGGGCAGAAATCGAAGGGATGGGCTCACCTGCACTGACCCTATGTGGCTGCTGCCTGTTAGAGAGCATGAGGAAGACTGTGAAAGGCAAACATATCTGTAGTCTAAATCCGTATGCAAGCAGGTAATGCAATTTTTACAGTTTATCAGATTCCCATTCAAATCACTGAATAGCTCATTATGCGCAAGGCTTTGTAATATCTGTAGAAGTAGTGCAGTCTTGCTTTAATCTGCTTGCCTCACTCCTGCGTGTGTTTTAATGGCTTTGAGCAGCTTCCTATGTTAATGCTAGAATGAGCAATGGAGCAGTATGCACAACTTTAATTTAAACCAATTCAATGATTAATGTTTAATTGGTTCTTGCAATTAACTCATTCCCAGTGGCAGCGGCAATGGTACTGATATAAGGCTGTAAGACTTGTTTGGATCATTGAACTGTTGGTATGTGTTGCCCTAAAATGCAGTAAGCACTGATATGTTCTTGAGGAAAATAAGATTAGCTTGACTCTGCATACTGAGAAAGTTCAGTATAATTGCAGTATTACCTTCTAACCAGGAACTGCTTCACAGGACTTCTGTTAGCTATTTAATGGATTTATGTATGGTTGGGGAATGAAAAAAATGAAAGTACTAACAAACGTGTAATCTCTGAAAAAGGACTTCTTTTTCTTTAATAACAATCAATTTAGGGTTGGTTGTTTTTTATTTTTTTCTCTCAGTCTGATTTCACTGGGTCTACTTAAGGATTCCAGTTACCTGGTGAGAGTAATTTCCCCTCTGGAGACAGTGTGAGTCCCTGGTAGAACTAAGCTACGGAAATTCACTACAACCCAGGCCTTGCTGCCTGCCATGTAGCAAGGGGAACCTCTTTCTGTACTGATTTAAGAATTGTTTTAACTTAAGGAGTGGGACCGCTTCCTCCCTCCCACCCCCTTACATTGAATGCTAAATCTATTCTTTCCAGTCTGTGTCAGGGGAATCCTACCAGTACCAGTGGTATTAGCTACACCAGTCATGAACTGAGTTGAGTGAGGGATGCGATGCTCTGATCCTCAGCTCTGAATATCAGGGCAAAGGGAAATTGTGGCCTATGATGTTTTGGTTTGCTCACCTGATTCTCTGTCAGCTTCTACCAAACCTTGAATCTTCTGCCAAGGGCTTTAAGGCCTTTTCCACTTAAATTAATCGCATTGTACCTTGGCATGAATTCTTCAATTTGCAGATAAGCATGAAACTTTTCAGGCTGTTTGAGCAACTGCTCATCCCTTCATATAGCATAGACACATAAAACTACAAAGCATTTCATCCTGTGTGCCTGCAGCAAAGAGGGATTTCATAGTCACAGAAGAAAGAGAGAACCATGTTATTGAAGGATCATGGGCTTTTCTGGAAAGTAAAGGGACAAACTGAACCATACCTGTACCATTTAAGAATCTTGGGTACTTAAGCGCCTGATGTATATATGGTATCTCCAAGAATTTCAGCTGGCAAGTTTACTTGAAGATGTCTCTGCTCATTGCAGGGGAGTTGGACTAGATGAGCATTGAGGGTCCCTTCCAACCCAAACCATTCTGTGATTCTATGAAGTTTAGAGGAGTTGTCAGCTTTTTTCATATTGTTAAGTGCAATTAAAAAGCAGACATGCTGTGATTCTGTGATTCTAATAAGAAAATTAATTTGTTAAACCAGCAGTTTGGTTATTTGCTTGGAGGTGGCTAATAGAAATCATAAAGAATATGCCTATAATCTGCTCAAATAGGTGCTTTCAGCAGGTGTCAGTTGTGCAAGAACAGGATGGCAGGTTCATAGTAACATTTATAGGGACTTAAAATGCAGAATGTGCCAGAAGAAAACGTGTTCCTCTGATTTGTGGTGCCCATGGGAGCTATTTTCTTCAGGGGGTCATTTTATTTTGTAATAATTGGATGCTGTCATTGATCTGAGCTCCAAACCACCTGGTATCTGAAGGACTGTGTTTACTGTCTTAGATGACACAGTCTTTCCCACTTGGGCTGACTCATGCAAGGCAGCTGGTTAGCTTATATGAGGAAGCTGTGCTTCTGTAAAGTGTCTGTGCAGCCTGGTGTTCTTCTGTGAAAATTGTCTTTATATAAAAATGATAAATAGTGCGGCTTTAGTCACTCTTGGAATGTTTTCCCACAGAAATGCTTCTCTTGCTCTAATAGAATTGTAGAATGCTTTGGGTTAGAAACGACCTTAAAGATCATCTAGTTCCACCCCCCCTGCCAGTAATACTTCATAATATTTTAAAAATCTGGTCTCATCTTGAAGCTCCATGTGAATTCTACGTTTTACCTTGGTTGGACACTTTTCCCACTGGCATCAGGCCTCTTGAGTTTGCCCTTGCAAAGTATTCTTTTTCTGAAAAAGGGTAGAAATAAATATTTCATAGAAAAGCTGAAATCAGTGGACTTTGTAATGGAATCAAATCACCTGGCTTGATGTGGTCTGGGGTCCAATAAATGACTTGTTCTTTGAAACAATGATGATAGATGTAGAAAATGATTAGGCAACTAATTAACATACTTAGTAATCACAGAAAGACTTAGTAAGTCACCAAAAGGTTGGCTTCCTGCTGCTTATGAAAAGCAGCATGATACATTTTTAAAACCATTTTTTAATTGATGAGGAGTAGGATTAATGTATCTGGGCTGAAGCATCACACAGCCAAAGATCTTTCTCGCACAACTGAGTAGTTAGCTGTAGTGGCAATCAAGTACCCAAGTTTATGTGGATCTAAACAATTGCAGATATGGCCAAATGAATACGTAACAATAAAAAGGAATTCAGCTGTGAAATGAACTTCCAGAAGTGAGCTAAGCCACCATTTCCCCGTGTTGTCTATGCTGCAGGAACCTCCTCTTTCTCTTTGTGTTATAAATGCTTACGTATGGATTTAAAACATAAAGGTGAGAGTAGAATGACTCAAATGTGCACATGGATTAGAGGATTTTATCTTTTCCTTTATTTTCATTTCAGGAACTACAAAAAAATATCCGTTAAAAGGCAATAAACTGAAATGCATTCCTTTAAACGGGTATTCTCTGCTGATGTGTGTATGGCATAAAGCAGCATTCAGTCATTGAAACAGAAACCCCCGTGAGTAAAACCAGGAGGAATTACTGGTTTTGTCTTGCGGAGCACAAACCAAAAGCTTTGTCACTTAATGGTGTGCTACAAAGTAAAAGGAATATAATTGCCCAGGCATTTTGCTGAGATGAGACATAGCACTTTACCCAATCTTATATTAGAGCAGCTCCTTCCCGTGGCTTCTGCAGGCTCCCAAGGTCAGCTGCATTCATTTGATGTTAATGGGCTTTGGAAACCGATGCAGTCAATATTAGCTCATGTGCCTATCTCCTGCTAAGGAGTTCCCTATTCGATTCCCATTCCATTTTACTTCTCCTGAGGTAGTCTGATGCAAAACCAATATATCTTGTGGGAAAATGTAAAGACACAATCATTGACTCATTTTAGAGCTGTTTTCTGTCAGTTATTTACTGTTCTGATAGTCATCATCAGTATAACAATACACACAGCACAGTTGTATGCAAAGAACAAAACCAGGCAGTTGATGCTGCCAGATTAATTGATGTTGGTAGTGTTAATTTTTCAGGTTACCTGAAAACTGCTGAAGGCAGACTTAATTAAAAGTGCTGGTATCTTCTGAATAATGCGTATTTAATGACCTTAATACTTACCATCAAAATCCTTCTCTTGGCCTGATGCTCTGCCAACAGAAGAGGATTAATTTATTTAACCCCCACCTAGGGAAGGTTTTACTTGGTTCCTTTGGCCCTTCAGGACAAGCCACCATGGATATTTTTGCAGGGAGATTGAAGATCCAGAGCCTGGCTAGTAAAATGCCTGAGAGTGGCCAACTCAGAGTACGGTTTAGCAGGGAGGTATATCCTGATGCAGTTAGGAAGATCCAGGTACCACCACAGGGGTTTCGGATGTGTACAGAAGTACACAGGGCTTGGAGAAACCTGGAAGGTGTCCCTGGGCATGGCAGGGGGTTAGATTAGATGACCGCTCAGGTCACTTCCAACCAAAACCATTCTATCTAAAGATGTGTAACCAAAGGTGGATGTGTCTGGCTTGAGTTGTTTCGCCAGAGGAAGTAACACATGAAATTGGTATTACTACCAAAGGGAGTTTAGATTCATGCACATCATATGCATGTTTTACTGCAGTAGAACTTCTAAATCCTAAATTGTTAAAATCCTAAAGGGCAGGTATTGACTGCTTGAGTAATTTGGAGGTTTTGTGAGGACTATCTCACTGCAGTACTATGCTGGCTGTGTCGATTGTATGTCTTCCACTTCCTTGGAAAGCAGTGTAATCACTTGAAAGACTGAGGTAGCAGAATATCTGTCTCCATCCATGCCATCAATAAAGAGGCATTTGAGAGGATATTGCATTCCTGTGTGCTGGGGACTGGTTTTGGCTTTATCAAATAAAATCAAACCGAGTATATTATTTGGTTGTCTGTCAATTTTATGCAACATTGCTCTTCTGCAATGAATTCAGCAAGCCATTTCCTCTGGAAAGCTGCTGCTTGACCGAATTAGCTGTATCTGCAAGAGCTGAAAGATCTGCCTGCTGTAGGGGTTAGAGGATCGCTTCCTCCTGAAGGGTATGTCTGTGGGAATATACTCTCTAAAAGCTTTTCATAATCTGTGTCTTAAAGACATTCGGCTCAAGGATGCAGTGCATATGAACACCATATGTGGACATTTGGTCACTGCTCTGAGAAAAATGTGCCATCTGCTGAAGCAAAACCAATTCTTCCAGGTTTTCTTGATGGTCTCTCATGCATGTAATAGTTGAGTCCAACTCTACTTACCAGATTTAATGGGAGCTGCAGGTCATAGCCTGTAGCAATCTTCCAAACCCATGTAATTAAAAACTAAGCATTTGTGTTGTCTGTAGTTTCTAGTTGCAATGGAGGTGTCCCATTTTCCTTTGCCCTGGTCTGTCATCTCTGGCAGTTTGTGAGAGCCTCCTAGCCAGCCTTAATTAAGTAATGAAAACTGCTGCTTCCCTTTCCAAAGCTTGTTCTCGTTCCTTTATTCCATATTTCCCAGAACTTAACAAAGCAGTAAAAACAGTAATTAGTGTTCTAATTGCTTATAAATAGTAATATAACAGACTTACTGTCAAACTAACAACCACAAAGCAGTCTGCTCTTTGAGAATCTTTCAAATTCTGAGCACTGAGGCATTCAAAGTAGAATATTATATTGAAGTAATTTGCTTCAAAAATAAAATATACCCTAGAAATTTATCCTGGCAGCTGTGACAAGCTGCACTCCTGAGCATGTATCTTATCTGTTTCAGGTCTGGTTGCTCATCTCTCTTCTCCTAATCCATAGTGCTGATTAATGGCTTGTGTCTACTCCTAATTTTAATTATTTACTATTTGCTGTGTACCAGATTCACAAAATTTGTGTTATTTGTTTGGTGGGGTTTTTTTGTTGGGTGTTTTTTTTTTTTTTTTTTTTTTTTTTTTTTTTTTTTTTTTTGTTTTTTTTTTTTTTTTTTACCCCCTGGAAAAAAAAAATTAAGCCCTAATGGAGTGTTACTGGGCTGTTTTCTTTGTCTCTTACAGCTTGTACATTATTAATGAGCCACTAAAGGGGAGCGGGGAGATAAGGCAGAGCAAGAGGGCTGCTGGTAGGAGAAGATGGGGTGCAGATGGTAGGAACACACAGATGGGTGACCACCAGGCTTCTCCACTTTGGGTTTTCTTCTGCCTGAGGGCAGGACAAAAGGGCACTTTCAAACAGCAATTACAGAAAGAAAACAGATGGATGGAATATGTGAGAAGATCTCATGGCAGGGAGAATTCACACTTTATAGCTATTGATAGGTTGGCATTCTTAATCTTTTTATTCATACTTGAGCCCCTGAAAATTAATTAAGATGTTATTTGGGGTGTCATTTTACAAAATTAATAGAAAAGCAGTGGGGGGAAAGCCATCTGATGTTTACTACTTGCATGCTGCTTTCGGTGCTGTGTCGTGCTGATGGCTTTTATTGACGTGTGGCATTTGCTGGGATTCATGAGTAATGATGAGGTAATCGAGAGATGGGTCTCTCTACACCCACCCCAAAGTGATAAATACAACCTTTGGCAGAATCCTCAGCTTGCTCATTTGCCATGAAACCCCTGAGAAATCTCTTGTGGATATGAGACACAGCTGCAACAAACAGCTATATTCACTGCATATTGGTTTTTATCTTCCTTCTTTAGAGGAAGTGTGACAGTGCTTCCTGAATTATTAAGTACTGTAGGGATCTTATAAATTTATAGACCTTCTTGATGAGCCGTTAACATTTGAAGGGTAGTTCTAGTTTAGAAGTATCATAGTTTATCATTCAATCTCCTAAGAAAGGGAAGGAAAGCTTTTTTTTTTCCCCTACCTCACCACTCTTGTAGGTGCTAGAACTCGATCTGTAGTCATTTGGGCTATTTCATGGAGAAAGGAATAAAAAAGCCAGCACTAAAATCATAGCTATAAGGCATCGTCTCAGAGGTGTTTCATGCTCTGAAATCTGCTGATTAAGGACAAAATTGCCCAGGAAGGTTGACTCAGCACTTTCTTCTTCCAAGGCAGCGCACCCCAGAGGGCATCCCAGCACAACAGCATTTTATTCTTGCTACTGAAATTAAGATTTTTGGGCTGCTTGATGTAATTACTGCAACTGTCTTGGCAGGCTTTCCAAGGCTGCTTGAAGCAGGAGGCCAGATGCTCCTGACTTGGCTGTTGGAACGTGAGCTATTGCTTCCTCCCCCAGCCCTAGTAGTAGTTGCGTGTCAGTCATTTGCAGATCCTTTGGCACCTTTTCTTTTCTCTCATGGAAATGATTTCTTTGGGGAATTTGTATGTGACTACTTGAATGTTTTTACAAACCTTTTTTTGTCGCACTAAATGTGAGATGGTTATGTTGGAAATGATTGAAGAAATATTAACTCAAGGACTTGCTTGTGTGATGCTGGTTCTGAGAGGATGCCCCTTGCAACCAAAAAAGAACTGTCTAAAGTGGCAGTTTTGATCCAGTGGGTTTGTAAAACATCTTTATATCTTCTATAGAATGCTTTTTCTCAGGAGCACTGTTCAGTAGCACATTCTGCATGTCCAAATGGGTTAATGGAGGCAAAGCCTAGTGAGCAGTGTGTGTCAGAGGTACAAGACTGGAAATTTGAATAAGTTGCATGAATTTTGGGGGTTGGAACTAGATGATCTTAAGGTCATTTCACACCCTAACCATTCTGTGATCCTATGATTCTAAGTTGCCCTTTTGGTGTATTTGCTTTCTCTATGTCATAGCAATATTGCCTTGTAATATGAATTATGTCAAAGCCTCTTTAGATGGACTCCAGAAGTTGCTGCGAGGGGAGATGTATATCCTTTAAGTATTGATTCTCTTTGCCCTCCCCACATACACATCCTCTGGAGGTTGTTTTATAAAATATGTTGGTTACCTAAGAAAAATGCTTTTAACTGGGATGGTACATGTCAAAGGTGATCCCTTCAAGTTCCAGGGCAGGGAGGTGTCTATATCCTCCATGCTCTCCTCTCCCCAACATTCTTGCTTAAACAGATACTTAGTGCATTTATTTATAATTATATTCGGATGCGTAATTTGTGTATTGGACCTAATATACCTGCATTTGTAGCTTTTGCTCAGTTTGACACACAGGCCCGTCGAAATGGGTCTAAGATGAGTATTGTCTTGTTGGCTCGAAGGCAGCTCCAGGTGGATATTGGGCTATAACAAGACATTTTAAATGGCTAGTTCTTCTTCCCAGTGTTTGCTGAGGTGTGTGTGTGCTGATCCACTTGGGAGGGCGTTTTCTACCTGAGCCTTAGCAGACAGTCCTCGGTAGGGTTTGGCTGCCGTTTGGAAGGGCAGAACCTGCCCTCTGCTGGGTTCTTCAAGTACTAAGAAACTGATAATTCAGAGCTTCACACACGAGTACTAAATTGCGTACTGAACTTTAATCTCCATTTGCTACTCTTGTCCCAGAGTTACCGAGTTGTTGTTCTACATTTCAGCATGCTGACTTTCTAAAATCACAGTAAACTCACTGAAAGTGAGCAGGCAAAACCAAAAAAGTACTGTGATGCCTCCAAGGTGGCTTCAGACAGATATAAATTGAAGATTAAATCTGGCTATTTCAGTTTTAACCAGAATTCATGGATAGCAACTTGAGACACCAATCAGTGGTGAGTTTTTAATGTGGCTTTGGATTGAGAAGTGTTGTATAATGCTGGAGGTAATAGTCTCTTAAAAATTTATACCCACCAAAGCTAAGCCAGAGGAGTGGATATAGAGAGCCTGACATACAAATGAAGTGTTAGGGGCAAAGAGCCAGTTGAAAATACATCTGGGCTGGTGGTCATTGTCCCATCCTGAGGTGTTATCTGTCCAGTAAGTGTTTTTTGTGAGTAGGCTTCTGTGTGTTGGGTTAACTCATTGCTGAGAGCTGAGAGGCTGTCGGAAGCTGAAGAAGGGTTAAAAGGGGAAGACTGCCCAAAGGCTTGCATAACAAATATTCTTTATGGGAAGGAGGTTTTGTGTTTAGAAAGGAATACATGGTGCATGGCTCCCCTGTCTCTTGGAGGTGCTCCTTTTCGAAAAGTGGCTGAATCCCATTGCTCACCTGACTTCTAACCAGAAACCACCTTTTAAAGTCAAACTCAATAAATAGATTGCAGCAGCTAAATTCAGCCTGGTTTGATATTTTAAGGATCACTACTGAACTTATACTTCAGAAGTGGAAGACCCCTCTACTCTGCTCGCATGAGACCCCACTTGGAACACGGTGTGTAGTTCTGGGGTCCTCAATATAAGAAAGACATTGAGCTATTTTAGCAAGTCCAGAGAAGGGCTACGAGGATGATCATGGGACTGGAACACCTCCCGTATGAAGACAGTCTGAGAAAGTTGGGGCTGTTCAGGCTGGAGAAGAGAAGGCTGTGTGGAGACCTCATAGCAGCCTTCCAGTATCTGAAGGGGGCCTACGAGGATGATGGAGAGGGACTCTTTATCAGGGACTGTAGTGAGAGGACAAGGGGTAACGGGTTCAAGCTTAAGCAGGGGTAGTTTAGGTTAGATAGAAGGAAGCAGCTCTTCCCTATGAAGGTGATGAGGCACTGGAATGGGCTGCCCAGGGAAGTTGTGAATGCTCCATTCCTGGCAGTGCTCAAGGCCAGGCTGGACGTGGGTTAGAGCAACCTGGTCTAGTGGAAGGTGTCCATGCCCATAGCAGGGGGTTGGACTGGGTGAGTTTTAAGGTCCCTTCCAACCCAAACTATTCTGTGATTCTATGACTGTCATACAAAAACTTTATCATCCAGGCATCAGCTTTCTGGTATTCCATAGTATGACTTGGTTTTACATAGAAGATGGGAAGAATTAGGGGCTTTTCTGAATGAATCGTACTTTTTTCTGTTCCCTGAACAGCATTTTTTGTATTTAGGTTTAGTTCAGATGATCTCAAAGGAGTTATTTTAACCAACTCATTAAATCAGTGTCTTTTTACACCACCATTATAATGACTTTAAACTGTTGCACCGTTTATGTATGTCTGCATCTCTAGGGTTGGAGGCCTCATGCTTTGCAGTGGCCATGCAGATGTTCGAGTGGCAATACCTCTCTAGGATGAAGGCTCATCTCTGCAGGCCGGAGACAGCATTTGCTAATAGCAGCACAACTGTTTCTAGTATCAAGCTGTGGGAAGGGATAATAGAGGCAGTCATTGTCTCTGCCTGCTTCTGTGTTATTCCTAGGACACAAGTTAGTGACTAGCAAACAGCATCACATGGGAAAGGGAATGTACAAGTCCTGCTTGTGTATATCTGTTGGGAATCCCATATAAGGCTATTCTGTTAGTTTGAAAAATACCTTAGGAAATTGCAGTTGTGAAATCACAGTATGTCTTACACCTCCATGCAACACATAGCGTTCTGGGTTTGACTCTTCATCTGCCTTAGGTAGCTACAGGAACAAAAATGTACCCTCTGCCTGGTTTTCCCTCCCATTCACTAAAGCAGCTCAAAGATGAGATTGAAGGTCCCCCTGGTCAGTCTGGAGCTAGAAATATTTAAGTAAGACTGTCAAGGTAGAGATGAAAATGGTACTGAGGAAAGGTTTTGAACAAGTAAATGAATAAATATTTTGGGTTAATATGCTTCTAATAAAATCCAACCCTTTCAACTGGAAAAAACTGAATTTGAGACATCTGAAATGGATATAATGTGTCCTGGACTCAGGATTACTGGAGTGGTAGCTGTAAGTCACATTGTGTCATAATAGGTAGTTTGGAAACAGCATTAAAGTCTGGGTTTACTTTTTTTTTTTTAATTTTATTTTTTCAAGAACCATGTCCATATTTCAAACTGTGGTTCCTGTATGTTTCCCGTCCTGGGAGCTGTAATGGGTGCTTTGCTTTTCCTACAGTATATTAGAGAGCTGGAGCAGCTCTGCTTTGCAGACAGGCTGAGAGAGCTGGGCTTGTTCAGCCTGGAGAAGACTCCGGGGAGACCTTAGAGCAGCTTTCAGTGCCTAAAGGGGCTACAGGAAACCTGGAGAGGGGCTTTTGACAAGGGCCCATAGGGACAGGAGAAGGGGGAATGGCTTTAACCTGACAGAGGGGAGACTGAGATGAGATCTTAGGCAGAAATTCTTCCCTGTGAGGGTGCTGAGGCGCCGGCACAGGTTGCCCAGAGAAGCTGTGGCTGCCCCATCCCTGGCAGTGTTCAAGGCCAGGCTGGACGGGGCTTGGAGCAACCTGGTCTGGTGGGAGGTGCTAATGAAACTAGGAGCGTGCATCCATTATAGCTCAGGGGGCTTTCCTTTGGGAGGGAGGCGGGCAGGAATGCAGCCCTTTGTGAATGAGCCACCCTCACTGAAAGCCTAGAAGGAAACAATAGCTCTTCACTCTTCTTGTAGTGATGCTTTTGCTTGCCCAGCCCAGGTATGAGCCAGACTAGTAAATTAAACTAGCAGATAACTAACTGCAAAACACAGCTGTGCTGTGCACAGCCTCAGCAGAGCATGAGGCTGAACTGGAGGCAACTACTGTGCCAGTCCCACCTCTGGAAGCTCTTACCTTGGCTTAGTTGTGTTATAAAACTGCTGCCAAAGTGTTAAAATGTCACTTTTTTTGCCTTTGCTAATCTGGAAACTTGCAGGTTTCTTGTCAAATCTTGGTTGGCGTATTTTAGCAATAGCACATTAAGCTAAAGGAGTGGTAGTGGTGGTCTTAATATCATAGAGTCAGAGTGTATATATGCAGCCAACTAACTGGTTTATAGCAACAGCAACAAAATAAGTTGTCTCTTTCTTATTTCCTGCTTAATTGTATCAGTCAAGTTTTCAGTACAAGTGTCCTAAAAAGAGAAGCCAGCCGAGACTTGGGTGGGCACTTCCTTGCCATGTGCACTTTCAGGCAATTCAGGTTTGATGGCCATTCAGATGTCTTGCAATTCAAGGTAAGAATTGCTTGTTATCAGGGATATCTGCTAAATCACCCTTCTTTATAAACCTTCTTCTTCTTTGGCAATAGGATAAGTTAGGCTTATATGGAAAGACTAATGTTTATTATGGGCATTAGGCATGGTTTGCTCTGCATATACTTTATACAGGTACGTGAACAGAGTGAGAGGGCAGGATTGCAGAGGAGCTCTTGCCTGTTATATAATGGTTTGGGTTGGAAGGGACCTTAAAGAGGGTCCAGTTCCAACCCCCTGCTATGGATGTTTTCTAAATGTGCACTGGAAAAAAGTATATTCGCTAAAAAGAGGAGAAGAATCCTTAGTTCTTTCAAACAGTGACAACCTTTACATATAAATATCTATATATGTATATATAGATATATATGTAGATATATCTGTCCATATAGAATATCTATATAGAGGGAGTATGTGTGTGTGTGTGTGTGTATATATATATGGAGAGAGAGAGAGAGAGAGAGATCCTGTCTCCACTCTCTTTTCTGCTCAGTGAACTAGAAGGTGCTTGGTCTCTGTCTCCTGCCAGGGTTTATTTTGGGATGGGGAAATAAACACCACAACTGCTACTGAATGACAGATGTTTGGAAAGAAAAAATGATCTGGAAGTCTTGGAGCAATAGCTTTTGTATTTATGAATACTTTAATAAAACAGGCAAAGCCAAAATATGCTTCTTGATGATACTTCACATTCCTGCAGTTCTCACATGAGGAAACAGTCAATAAGCTGTTTAAAAGGAGGTATTTATATATGAATAGGGAGGAGAAATTGGTAACCTCCAGTGTGACTGGATTTTGGTTAATTTTCTAGGATTATGCTATTACTTATTTTTTTTGCTAGGTGCCATTTCACAAACAAAATCTGATTGATCGAGAGTCACTGGCCAAAGGCAGCTAGTGAGGTTGCATGTAAATAAATATATTAGTGATGCTCTGGAGCACACACTTGATTTCACAGCAGGCAGTTGCAGTGGCTTAAAAATAATATATCAGCAAAATGTAGAAGTTTTTGCAGAGAATGGAGGCTGAATACTGAAAATAACTTAACTTGCAACTGCTGTCAAGGGGAAGGAATGGGAGTTGAGAGGAAAAACTACAACTGGAAACAGATTCTGAGGCAACAGAGAAACCTTCATATATAGGATGTATACAACTGATCTCCAGTTGCTCTAGTGGTCTATAAAAAGTCTCTTCCCTTTTGCACCATTCGAAGGCCAAAGCTTGTAATTCATCTGCTGTGTCCTGGAAAGCAGAAGAGCGAATTGACTCCCCTGTCTTTTAAACGTGTGGAATTCAGGAATATTTTACTCAACAGGAGACCACTGAGCTATTCCTTCTGGCTATTTCAACAGTTGTACTCTAAGAAGGACACAGGATTGCAAATATTATTGTTAGCTGTGCTAAGAGGTAGGAACTGTATAATTCTGCTGCTGCTGAGTTTGTTTGATCTACCACTTTCCTTTTGAAGTGGTACAACCTGTCAGTTAGGAATGTCTTATGGGTACTATAATTTTGATTATTCCTTTTCTGCTGGGTCATTTTTGAGCACTAAAAAGTTTTTCTTCCCCTTTGGTTATCATCTTCTCCCCCAGGTACTGAGGAGGTCTAAGGAGCTTAGGAGTTCCACAGGTAAGTCTGGGAAGCTTTCCATGTTGTCCTGATCTGGTTTATAGTCTCTTCACCAGAGGTTGGCTATAGCAAATTTGCACGATTTTGTGATATGGAGGAATGTCAGTGACAAGGTTTTGCATTCATTTCACTGTGGCATATAAACTCATAGCTAAGAAGATAAATCCATGCACTCATGGCATGGATTGTTGGCTTGTTGGGTATAAGCATTCAGGGGTAAAGGAAAGGAAAAGGCTTCTGAACCTTGCTAAAACTCATCTTTAATTTCTTCAAGCATTTTCTTTTCCCCTCTTTTAGTCTTCCTAGAGCAGCAATGTCTTTTGTAATATTCAATTCACTGGCCACTTGTATATCTTCGGTGTCATATTTTAATATTTTCCAAAAATAATAATATACTAACAGAGGACATAAACTGCATCAAACATGCAGATAATAAAAGAGAAACACGTTTCACCAAGCAGCAACATATTCCTAAAATCCCTTTGTAGTGCCTTTTGTTTTAAACAACTCCCAGGATTTCAGCCCTGCGGATCCTGCTGTTGGTTGGGCTGTTGCTGCAGAGTGGGATTTGTAACGCGCTGACAACAGGGGGCAGAGCGAGTTTATGTTTGAAAAGAAGAGAAAACACTGTTAGAGGAGTCAATGACTATTTTTTCCTTCAAGTATAAGCCTTATCTTATTGAAAAAGATAATAGCAAGTCCTCTGTTTAAATCTGCTGTGCAGAACTTGGGAATGGCTGAGCATTTCAAAGGCTTGGTTGCTGTCTTAGATCCTCTTGTATAAAGCAGATAAGACAGTTAATCTAGAAATTTGTATTTGGGTTGATTCAAAATCTTTTTATTAACTGTTTATTTAATTTTAGCCACCCAATATGGCTCTGGCAAGCTCTCAGCATACTTCTGGCTGCCTTGACTGTCTAAAGAGACTTTTGGCAGGGTCCTAGGTCTGGGATTTGCACGCTTTTTCCATCCTAACAAGCATGCTTGAGGCGCCTAACCATACTTAGCAAATGAAAAAGGAACAAACTTCACTTAACCATGAAAGGAGTAGGAAGGGAATCTGTTGCTGCTGTTATTACATCCTCAAGTCTTGGTCTAATTTGGACTTTGATGGTGAAGAAGTGGCAACCTCATTTCTGTTGTACTTCAAGAAAGTCTCAAAAGCATCCTAAACTACCTTTGTAATTATTGCTTTATTTTTTTTAAAGGGGTCAAGCATAGATCTGAGGGGACAGTTGTTATGTTTCTCAAATATTCATGGTTATCTGACAAGGTAACACATTTCTTGTGGAACAAACTGCAATCCTGACTTAATATTTTGAAGGCTTTGAATACAATTATTATTTATTTCCTATGAATTTCATAATAGAAACCTGGGATTTATACTTTTTTTTATCTATATGTATGAAAATCATGGAAAATACTTGCAGGTTCCCTCAGAGCTGTGAATAACAGAGAGCTCAGTACTCCATAGTCTTTAATTTCTCTCTTAATGCTGGACTTGGGTTTCCCAGTCCAGCTGATGTACCATTAGAACATAGACTTCTTTCATCTTAGCTAACCCCAACTGTATTATTAGGGGCATTGTTAAGCCACTGGCTAAGGGCAGTCTTCATTTAGAATAAGACATTGGAAATTCCATGTCCATTCTTTATATGGAAATGTTTATACAATATAAACTTGGGCTTAGTAAAGCAAGTCTTTTTCATCTGGACAGTCTCTCCACACAATGCATCATGCCAGACAATAGATGAAGTGTTTTAATATGGTGGTAAGCAGTGTGTGTGTGTGTGTGTGTGTATATATATGTATACTTATTAAAAATAGATATTTATATATATGCAAGCACATCTGAAATGGCCTTTCATTTCCTGCCTTTTAAGGGAGGTTACATTGCACAGCTACCTACCCTCAGTGCGATGTTTAGCTCCCACTTTTGATTCCTCTGAGCATTCATACACCTGTGTTGTGAGATGGGAGGGAGGCAAATTACCTAAGTGTTCTGAATGGACCAATCCACCCCTTATAAGTTACAGTTTAAATTCTTCTAGCTGTGGCAAGAAATACATGGAAATCACTTGGTGATAGTGTGTGCAGTAGCTGCTCTTTCAAATGACTGCAAACAAAACTTGCAGACACTTTTGTCACTTGCGCTTGCAGACACATGCTCCAAAAAAACCCAACTTTAAAACTTTCTGTTGTGCAGTTGCTTTTAGGGAGTATAGGAAGGTGAAGTTAGCTCAACAGAATGCACTTTCTGTAATATATATAATTGTGATGGAAATAATTTAGGTTGTATTCCAGTATTTCCTGCTCATTTGAAAAGAGAAATGGCAACAGTCTGTCCCCCTTTCCTACCACATGCACTGTTCAAATATGGATTCTCTGTATTTAACCCTCAAGTCTCATCCAGCTCTGCCTCCTACATTCAGAGGTGGCTGCCTTTCTGCACTGAAGTCCCTAGGTACACCAAATGCCCCGTGAACCTTTGTAGATCAGTGCAATGTCCATTGACTTGAGCAGTTGGACCAGCTCCTGCAGGCCAGGTAAGGATAAAAAAACACTGAGGTCTTTGAAATAAATATATGCTGAAGTAATCTCTGACTTTGGTGTGAATTAGTATGTGCTTAAGGATTTCCCTTAGGAGGAACACCTTTCCAAAACAGGCACAGTTACCTGTTGTGACAGAAAAAGGAGTGATGGCTTTAAACTAAAAGAGGGGAGTTTCAGCCTAGATGTAAGGAAAAACTTTGCAATGAGGGTGGTAAAACACTGGCATAGATTGCCCAGAGAGGTGATGGATGCTCCATCCCTGGAGACATTCAAGGCCAGGCAGGATGTGGTTCTGGGCAACCTGATCTAGTTCAAGATGTCCCTGTGTATTGCAGGGGCTTGGAACTAGATGAGCTTTGAAGGTCCTTTCCAACCCAAACCATTCTTTGATCAGGTAAGGGACAGCAGTATCTGTGCAACAGCTGAAACGGTTGCAGCCAGGCAAAGCCATGTTGGCTGTTTAATGCCTGGGGAAGAGCTGCTTGTCCCACAGTTCTCATTCAGCTTTCACTCGAGTATTCATTTTGTCCAGGAAATGCTTTCCAGTTTTATTGATGCACATGCCACACTGTGAAAATTCAAACATGGCTTTAAGTTGTATACTGCAAGTGTTAATGTTATAAGAATGAATTGTCAGAATTTGGTTCAGTAGAGCCACAGCCATTACTTGTATCTTTGGTGGTTGTATGTCGGGCTCTAATAATATTTTAATTCAAAAACAACGCTGCCTGAAAAGGTTCTTCATAAAGCATTACATTAACTGGCAGAGGTTGCCCAGAGAAGCTGTGGCTGCCCCATCCCTGGCAGTGTTCAAGGCCAGGTTGGACAGGGCTTGGAGCAACCAGGCCTGTGGCAGGAGGTTGGAACTGGATGAGCTTTAAGGCCCCTTCCAACCCAAACCAGTCTGTGATTGTAGGACTTATTTGTCATGAAATAACTGGTTTTAACACTAAATAGCTGTGAATTTTGAATGTATGCCATTCCAAACAACTTCAAAATGCAATACTTACTTTTGCTTTTGAGGTAGAAATGCCAACTGCAACTGGAGGAAATGGATGGTTTGTTGTTTTTTTTTAGAGTCACAGTGCTGCTTCTCATAGGTTTGCTTCTGAAGAAGACTAGAGAAGTTCTCAGTAAGTCTTACAGGGGCTGGGTGAGAACAGCTTTCATTTCTGCTGTTGATCACTTTAAAGTTCTAGTCATGGATTTGGTTGTCTGTATCATTACCTCATGTTGGGGTAATGCGAAATAAAAATGAAGTAGAATGTGAAGTGCCAGAGGTGAAGTCAATTCCCCACATTTTTGGTATGACCTGGTCATGTATTGGTGAGTTTTAGGAGGATCCATAACTAGTGATACATGTGCTACTGATACATGAGCAATACTGCTCTGGGCTTCATTTGAAGCTAGTTACTATGTTTTCTTGTGAAGCTGCAGATTCATCTGCCTAATACTGACTTGAAAACAAGCAAGCAAGATGGCACTGTTGTAGCGTGGTGGTTGAGTGGCCGTGGGGCCCATCATTCTCCTGAGCAGAAGGCAGCAGATGCTTTGCTGCGACACACAAAAAAGGATCGTTGCTATCTGTAACTGTGAAAAATTGATCTCACTATTGCAAAGTGTTTCCTGAAATTCAGTCCGAGCTTTCTTTGTACTGATTTTCCTCCTGCATACTCTTAAACAATTTTGACCTTCCTTGTGACTTGGATGCCATTTTGTTAGTTGTTTCCTTGCTTTCTGGAGTGGTGTGTTGGATGGTGTGGCTATCAGCACATAGGCTTGTATCAGAAAATAAGTTTAGGAATCACTTAGTAGGGTTGGTCTCACTCTGTGACAAACTGGAGAGGCTGAAGGGGCAGAGGGATATGTCCAGAGCTTCATTTAGTAGCTTCTGATGAGTTGCCATACTACTTTCCTGAAAGGAGGAACTACCTTCATCTGGGATGGAAAACCAACAAAGGCCAGGTTTGGGTCTTACCAGAGCACATGTATTGTATGATACAGAATGTCTCATTCATAATGCTGGGCCTTTCTAAAAGCGTATTTCATTTCAGACTGTTTATTGTTGCAGGTCTAAGTGAAACTCGTAGAATCTGTTTTCACAGATTGTAATAGTGACCGGAGCACATCCATGGGTGTTACTGTGCAACCCAAAGGTAGGGATATGTGGAGTTTATTTTGACCTGCTGGTTCTGGGACAGAAGTGAATGGGACAGCTGTGTAAAGCAAAGTGTCAGCAATAAGCCTTCTGTGAAGGGGGGCTCACTTGCTTTGGGGCTGGATCAGTGTAAACTGCAGTGTGTGAGTGCAGCAGAGGCAAAAATTCATCACCTCTGCCAGTAATCGTGCTGCAGCGAAGGGGAATGCTTCCCCCCTTCTGTGCCTTCCACCATGTTCTATCTTTTTCACAGCTTCATTTCCTTTCTTTTCAGCAGTGAAATGCTTTCTCTCATTTCAGGCTATTTTTACCCTCTTATCATAGTTATTTCCTTGGGTAAATAGTTTCCTGGCTGCTGCTGGGAGCTGGAACGTTGTGGTACAGTAGGTATGGATGATGTGGGAGGTGAGATGCAGCGCTACAGCAGTCCTTTTCTTTCCTATTTTTTTGACCTGCTTCAAACAAAGCAAGCTCCTACGTCAGCAGGATGGTGCCTTGAAGGGAGAAAAAAAGAAGAAACAAACCCCCAAACCAAACCCAGAAAGACCACAAAATGTTATGGATGTAAAATATATTTGGGTAGAATAACTGATTTTTCCAGTTTGCCTATCTAGGCAATCAATCATGTGCTCTGTGCTGGTTTTTAGATGTATTTTTAACCCCCACGCAGTTGATTTAGAGTGACAAGGCCTCTTATCTAAGTGCCTGGAGGGAGAAGATTGCGGGGCATGGGTGGAGGCTGTAGCAGAGACCTTTGATAACTGAGTTTAGAGATTCTGTTATTTGGTCTAAAATCCAAAAATCATTGTCAACAGTGGGGACTGAAAATCTCCACTCTGCACAGCAGGAGCATGGAAACCATGGGACCTGTTGTTCAAGTTCTTACAAGCATGTGATACTATACATGCCTCTGCATGTGCTATTTGTTATCAGTGTATTCTGACTTGATCTTTTCCGTTCGATTATTCTGAGGGGTTTTGCAGGCTGTCCCATCCATAAGAAAAGGAATTGTTTCCCCACATACCTTT
>JAOEHY010042178.1:0-38312 GCA_025447955.1 Psilopsiagon aurifrons
GGAAATCCCTTTTGCTCATTTATTGCTTTTTTGTGACAAGTCTAAAAGGAAAATCTGAGCCTCATGTTTGTATATGACTGTATTCAAGACTTTACTGTGTTTTACTGTGTTGCTATGCCCAAGCATAGGTCTTCTCCAGTCCTATGTAAACAGGTCTAATCATTTAAAGATGCAGCACAAATTCCAGCAGTCTGGAAAATACAAGACTTTGGCAGTGTAAAATGTTACAGAAGATCGAGTGTATGTGACAAAAAATTAAGATAGTAAAGACAAGCCTGCTGTAATACAGCACTCTGAGATATTTACTTTCACAAATGCAGGCTGGAAAGCATTTTATTTTGCCATTAAAAAAATAAATCTGAAATAAAATTTTCATCTAAGATTCAACATGCTCCCTGCTCTGCACACATCAGTGACTGCATCTTCATGCTAAGAAGGGTAAAACACTTGCAGTTCCTGGACAGCAGATCCACACAGCATTTGGATGCCATGAGATACATGAAACATGCAAAGTTTATTCAAAAAAAATATGGGAGTTGTCATGAGAAATGTCTGTTTACTTCCCACTGGAGGAATTTGAGATAGTTCTGAGGAAGTAGCACTTAATAACAGTGCAACATTTTTGCAGTCACTGTGACATGAACTCAGTTTTTCTTGAGAAATTGCACAGTCTGGAAAACTATCAGTGCAGTGAGAGATGATAGATTTTTTCCTGTTCAGAAAATTATGCTTTTTGGTATGGCAAAGCTGATATATCACAGGGATATGTTAAGAGCAAAAGGTATCTTTTAACAGAATTATAGTGAGGAAAATCAATCTAATTCATTATGGAAAGGGCAACAGTAAATGGAGTCAAACTTCTTAGAACTCTAAACCAAAGAATATTCCGTGGGGAAATTTTTTCTTTCTTCCCTTTCTTTATCAGTTAAATATAGCTTTGAACACTATGAAAGAGTTTATTACAGAAAAAAACCCAAAACCTAAATGTGCTTGTAACAGTGTATTGTCATCCACATGTATACAGCATAACACGATTTGTCCATACACCTTGATTCAAGACAATCATCTCTGTCAAATTCAAACAAAATTCTGGTGGCTTGTAGAAAATTTGCAGGTAGAAGAGGCCAACCTTGCTGTGTAAACAGTTGTGTGAATTAGTTATTTAGATCTTCTGAAAATGTTTATCAATCTTTGTTATTTAGGCACTTCTGTAACTGTAGTATCTGAGTGCTTTGCATATTTTTTATTTCTTTTCTATACATCTCTTCACAGTATGTCGGTTTTCAAGATGAGGAATTAACACAGGGGCTGTGGCTTGCCTTTACAGAGAGCTTGGAGGCTGCCATCTTACAGGCAGGTGCATCAACTCTTGCGAATGGAGCCACACCAATCTTCTGTATCCTAGACCTTCTAGATAATATATCCGAAAGATCTCTGAGCTATGATGTGGGATCACTTAATTCCAAAGCCAATTCGGCAGGAAGTCATCTAAAATAGCGTGCAAGTAAAAACCATGGAAACGAGTAAACTGCAAGTCACATACATGAACAGTTGATGTGAGTGATGGAGGTGCTTTCCTTTGCAGCCCTGAGCCTTCTCAAGAGGAATAGGTACAAAGTGCTTTGCCTTGAAGCCTTTACACAGAGTCTTCTCATTCAAACCTGATGATGGGCTACTCCTTCGTGTGGCAGAACAGCTGGAGGATGAATATGCAGTTACAGTGTTACCTTGTGTCTCTTTGCATACAGTAACCCCAATCTGAGGGTTTTCAAGATCCATCTTCTACTTTCTGTGAGCGTGCCTTAACCACTAATCTATAAACTAACTGTTGGGAAGTGAAAGGACATCCAAGGCTTTCCTGCAGCATCTGTTCTAGTCTGGTTCATAGCTCTAGAGGAAAGGAGATAAACCAAAGTTCAGTCTTGCCACTAGGCTATGAGTTGCTCAGGAGAGGACAGCACTCAGTTCCCCTGCTAGATGACAAGTTTCTCCTTATACATTTTATCTATACTAATAGGGAAAGTAAAAAGTCGTACTCTGCATATGTGTATCTCTCTCTGAGCTTAGGAAATGCTGAGTTCTTTGCTATAGACTGGCATAACTTTGCCAGAAGTTTTTTTCCGCTGTCCTTAAAAAGCTATACACAGCTGGATGACTAAGATACTCTGCTGGGAAGCTGCAGATAAGGGTCAAATGCGGTAGGGCAATTGACGAAATTCAGCTTGGGTTTTCCCCATCTGGGAGGAAGCTCTAAAGCTTCAAGGTGCAGAACTGAAAGAATAAGGAGCAGAACTAACAAAAACTGGTTTGCTTTTGTTGTGGTTCAAACCCGGCCAGTAACTCAGTACCATGTGGCCGCTCACTCCCCCCTCCCTTGGAACTGGAAGGATGTAAAAGCTGTGGATTGAGAAAAGAACAGTTTAATAACTAAATAAAGTAAAATATAGTGGTAATAGAAATAATACCAACAATAACAATAATGTTCATAATAGGAAACAACAAGAGAAGAAATGAAAGCTCAGAAAACACAGGTGATGAACAATAAAATTACTTACCACCCACCAATCGACACCCAGTCCCACCTGAGCAGCAATTGGTCCTTTGCAGGTAACTCCCTCCAGTTTATATGCTGGGCATGACATGCTGTTGTATGGAATACCCCTTTGGATAATTTGGGTCAGGTGTCCTTTTCTCTGCTTCCTCCCAGCTTCCTGCGCCCCTCCTCACTGGCTGAGCATAAGAAACTGAAAAGTCCTTGATTGGGGTAAGCATTACTTAGCAACAACTAAAACATGGGTATGTTATCAGTATTATTCGTAGGCTAAAGCCAAAGCACAGCATTGCACCAGCTACTAGGAAGAAAAATAACTGTTACAGCTGAAAGCAGGAAAGTTATGTAATGCTACGCCTACAGCTCATCACAACAGTGATTTCAACTCTTCCCACTCTCCATTTTGTTGCTTTCATAGCATTTCTGGGCTTTGTTGATACATGAAAATGACCTCCTTTACTTTGAGATATGAAGCAGAAAAAATTTAGTGGGATAAGTGGATCAGGACTATCCAAATCAGATCAGAACAAGTACAATTTCTTTTTGTATTTTAGAAAATGAATCACTTTTTTCATTGGATGATCAAGTTGAGTTGTAAAACCCTGGCTCATGTTGGAGAAAACTTACTTGAGGTCATTCTTTTTTCTCATCAAAACTGTGGCTCAGGTACCACACAGGACAGAAACATTTAGAAGTGTTTAGCAGTTGGTGAATAAACAAATCAAAAGAGTCAAGTCTGTAAATGCATTTAAAAGCTTGGAAAAGATAAACTCTTCTTAATTACACATTGTGAAGCTCACTGATTTGTGATTGTAAATAAAGGTGACATTTGACCTTAAGTCTGAAGGAATATGGCACTGGTAGAAAGCATGTTAGTCATTTATTTTTGTTATTTATTTTTCTTCACTTTTTCTATGACTAGTAAATCAGATCTGCTTCATTCTTGGGCGTGGTTCCTGTTCTTTATTTTTTTACCAAGTTTTTACAGTCTTTGCCAGCCTCTACAAACTTCCTTAGAGAGAATTATGAGTGAGTTGCAATAAACATTTAATCTTAGAATTGAAATAAAAGTGTGTGTATGCACATAATCTGTCTCAGTTTATAATTTTGAATCTCACTTTATTATTTCCTGACTAAGACCAGGCCATTTGTTGGCACTGTAGTAGTAAAGTAGCGAAAATTGTGCAAGCCAAGAGAAGCTTCATATCCTGTGATTTATTCATGCAGTAAGGCTGTCATTAACCACTTTCAGAATATTTCATTTCAAGAGTTGTCATTGTTGTGTGTCAAGAAAACTTTGGGGAAACTATTATGTTTTTGCACTCAGTTGTTGAAAGGAATTTGGTCTGCTAATAGCCAAAGAACTAAAAATTAGTATCACAGGAAATGAATTGGATATGATTACTAATCCCTCAGGCAACAGAAGAAATCTATCTCCCATTGATTCTGGTGCATCTATAAATGGACTTTTGCTATTCGGAGTACTGCTAAACAATAACCATTTGAATTGCTCTCTATGTTGATTACCAGACTAATATATGGTCCAGCCAGGCTGGCAGGATCCTATGCTACAACGTTATAATTCAAAAAGCATTCCAGAAATTGGAGAAAGACTCAAGATGAAAAGAGAATCCCAAGTGCAGAAAACTGGAAAATAGTAAAATATGTGGCATCAAAGAAATCTCCTGCAACTTAAGAAAAGCAACTGAGAGAACTGTATTTTGCTTTTTATAATACTAAACAAAACAACCTTTATATTGTAATTAAAACCCCAGGCAGTTTATTTTCACAGATAGAGCAATCAAGAATACAGGCATCCATCTTCATTCAAAGAAAGAGATGACCAAACACTTAAATATGGGGTCATAAGAGTGGGAAGACCAGTGGAAGCTAGGGAAGTAACAGAAGGAAGGGCTACATGTGCTCCTAGGGAATCTCATGATCAATAAAATGTCTGTTATTATTTTCCAAACCTCATTAAAGGGGAGTTTCCCAACACACTAACAGAGACCATATCTTTCAATAGGCAGTGCCTTATCTTAGATTTAAGCTACATTGCTGTTTATTGATTTGTTGACTAATCAGGATGTTCTTCTAAGCAATTAAATCTTGTCTGAATATGTAGGAGTTGCTGCCGCCTCTACTAATCTTTAGATTTCAATCATTATTGACATACAAGATTCAACCAGTACTAGACTGAATGTGCTGTGACTGTTCTAATGGATGCTCTGTCCATTTTAAGACATATACACTCACACATAAACTCATATGTTTTACTGTAGTCTCCTGCCTTGAATCATACCCTGGAGGAACCTATCCTCCTTCTGCTGACTGCAGGAGGAACCTGCACTGACTAGCCTCTGATTCTAGCCCTCAATTTAATGTTAGTCATGCCGGCTCTTTTCATCCCTAATCAGATTACCCAGAGCAAGTCCACATGGGCAGTGATGAGGGGGAATTCTTTGTTTCTTTGTCTTCTCTAGATGGAGGAAGTATTATCATTTGCGTCTCCAAGACACCAGCACATCATGAGTACCTTCCCTGGCCAGAGGAGCGGGAGGGAGAAACTGTGACTCACATGCATCTGAGTCACAGTCCTCACAGCAAATATCAGGGTGGTGCTGCTTTCACCATGCTCCTCTCTCAGATATGCACTTGCACTCACAGCTTAGCTTGATCCCTGTCTGCATGAAACTGTTCTCATAAGTGACTGAGGTACCTGCCCTTGTGTACCTGATTCCAAAATTTGGACAACATTCTCTGAGCCTTGATATAAATGCATAATCATTTATTTGAAAGAGAAAAAATACCCAATAAAGTACCAAATAAGTCCTTCTAAAATGAAAGGCTGGCTAGGCTTAAAGCACTAAACAAATATTTCCGCATGCCAGATATTCTTCTTTCAAATGAAAAAAAGAATACGAAAGAGATATTTTGTTTAAAAATTGACAGAAAATCCAAGAACAACCTAAAGCTGAAAGTTTCTCAAACTGTTCTTCCCCTTTCTGAAAGTGGAAGCAGGAATGACATAGTGACATTCTTAGACACCAAATAAAGACCAAACAGGTGTTCAGTATAAAGGCAATGGTCATTTTCACACCTTCTTGTGAAATTATGGCTTGCAATGCAGCTAACAGTTTTCATAATAACTGAAGACTAGAACTCTTCTAGTTACCCATAGGACATTTTATTCTTTTCAGGCTGAGGAAAGTTAAAAGCAATTTAAAAGTTAGGAGTCAAGCATGAAGGACACTTGCACTGTCTTTAAAATTGCACTGTTTCTGCAGTATTGTTACAAGCAAAGCTGGGAAGGACTCAGACTTGGATCAGACCCATTAAGAAGAGAATTATATTTAATGTAGGAAGATGTTCCCATCTGCCATCTATCTCAAGGTGTTCACACCCCTATGCAGAAGCCTTTACTTCCAGCTTCTCTACAGCCAAAGCAGCCCTAAGACCCAGGCATGAATCTGGGATTTGTATGAAGGTTTGGAAGTATGCTAAAAGTAACAATTATTAGAGGATCTGCTGCAATTCAAGAGAATGGGAGTGGTTCTGATGAAGTTTGAGGTAGTCCTATAGGACATGGGCTTATTTATGCCTCAGAAGATTTCTATCTGCATTCTAAGGTCTGAGAAGAAAAAGGAAAACACTTTAATGAAAGCATCTTTGGCTGCAATATTCTCTCTTTTCATTGAAATTCCCTTTCAGAATTTACATGAACCTTCCTAACTGGTCAGCCATTATCATTTACCTTTTATTCTTACACATTTGGAAATAGTCCTGAACCAACACAAACAAGAGGAAGTAAATTTTAAATAAAAAAAAACTGCTAAAATGCCAGAGATTATGTATGATACGTGAAAAAAAAATGCTGAGTTGAAATTAAATGCTTCATTTCACCAAACAATTTTTTAAATTCTTGTACTGTTTCTGATACTATTTAAAAGAGAAGAAAGGAGAAGAATGCTAAGGTTTACGAGAATCAGGCTTTTACATCATCAAAGTAACCTTTGTTATGATTGCCTTTTCATTTATACAGTGCAACCACATTTATAGTTAGGTCATCCATGAAATGTGTATTTATTCGGCTGTGCCTCTTTTTTTGAGCAGTGTCAGTTCACGTAAATAAGAACGTGCATTCTGAAAAAGATGCAAAACCAGAACGGATCCATGTGTGGACCATTTGGACCCAATAAAAAGTGCATTGAAAACAGGACTACCAACATGCTGGATTTCCAGAGTCATCTGAAGACAATTCTTTCCTTAAAAAATATCACCTGAGGGATGATGCAGAATGTTCATCTTACTGAAAGCAAATGCAACATCAGCCACTTTCAAAACCTTACTGGTGCACAGGTGCCCAGAAGTACTAGTATTGGCTCTGAGTGTGCTGCCTTGTGTAGATGCCACCATATGCCGCTGGGACAGGAGGCTAGCTCAGCCCTGTGGGTAGTGCACCAGCAGCCATACAGCACAGTGCCATACCCATGGCACTCATCTCACCATGGGGTTTATTGTAGCAGGGTGCTGCCCTGCTGACACAGATAGCTTGCTCCAGCTCTGGGTGCCCATTAGTCAGAGTTGGTTTAGGGTTTTCTGCAGGGCACTCGGCAGGAGGTGGAGACGAACCCCTGGTGTTGCATAGGATTGTCACTGACGTGTGCCACCAGAAACATCAGTTTAGGCCATATAAGGATTAGGCTTGGGACAACCATTCAAAAAGCAGGACCTTTATCAAGCAACTAGTGAGCCAAGATACAAGACAATCCATATGAGAGGGGAGAGGGAGCTGGCCAGGCCTAGGAAATCTGTATCAGGTCACATTTGTATCCTTCTTCGTCCAATGTTCTATTTCTGACCTCAGGCAGTGCCAGTTATTTTAAAAGAAGTTCAGCTGTGAACTGTTGCAACTTATCCCCAGCGAAAGACTAGTTTTATATTTATGGCTTGTGTCTTGAGCAGAAGATTTATATCTATTTGAAAAAAATCTTGATAAACATTTTGGTTTTTTTGACAAGACACACTCCAGTCCCTTTGGAGAAGCATTTTGAAAAGCCTTGGAAGGGGTGCTGAGGTGGGGAGGGGGGGTGCTCAGGCAGACTGATTAAGACTCAAGGCTCAGGGGTACATAAGGAGCTTATACAAGAGTAAAGTCATGTTAGGCTTTTCAGGCTCAGGCTAGAAAAAGGGTGATCTCCAGGAGGATGTGAAATTGCCGTCTTGTGCCATGTTAAAGGCAACTTTCTTTTTCAGGCTGCATTTACTCTGAATTCTACGGACTGATAACCACCTCAGTTCCCACTAGTGCGAGATGCTCTGCACTACCCAGTGAACGCCTGGTAACTTCCAGCTGGTTCACCAGTTCATTCCTCTCTGCCCTGCCAAACCCCATCTGCCCCTGTAGAGCAGCAGACACATCTAATCCATAGCTGGATGAATGGTGACAACACCTCAGATTAATCCTCTAAACCTGCTTCCTCCTTCAGTAGCACTCAGCAAACTAAAGATTTACTAGACTGTCAGGGGAAAACAAGGCATTCAGGAGACCCTCCTGATCCCATCCTCAACCTCATTAACTTTCTGCTTTCTCAAGTGCCCTGGTGGCTGCATGTTAACGAAGAGCTGTAATTGGTAAATGAAATTGATTACACAACTGTTTGAATGAGGCAAATTGTCCATCTCTAGAGAAAAGGTATAATTTTCTACTGTGCATAAATCAAATACAGGTCTCTTAAAAGCACTAGGTAAGTAGAGAGAATTTCAAATTGGCTATAAAGTCCTGGACAAAGCACTTGGCAGAAGGAAGGGCATGGACAAAAATGACCTTAGGAGCTCTTTTCTGTCTCGAGTTTCTGTGATTCTATGAATTTTAATTCTGTGCTGAACAATTTAATTACCACTTGAAAAAGCTGCAGAAAATGGATAGCTATTTTTGACTGCAAGCAGATCTTTTCTGTCATCTATTAGCTGTGAAGGTGTTTAATTATTCCTACAGAAATGTGGACATAAAATTGATTCGTGTCCATCTAAAGGACTCTACATTAGGGCATACCAGCTAGAAAAAGCTGTCAGAGGTAGCCCTAAAAAATCCCAACCTTGCTTCAGTAAAACAATCTGAATCCCACTACTTTGTAAGACTACTCAGTATCTTGTCATTTAATCATCCTAATATCTTCATATGTCTGGTTTTGAATTGCTGCAAAGTAAAAAAAAATCAAAGGGGAATCAATTCCTTTACTCACTTACTTAATTTATAATAGCCATTTTCCTAATGCTTAGCTTTGCATTTTCCTTCTTAGAGAATTGTGTTTCTAGGCTATTTTTGGAAATAGGGAATAATTCCTTTTCCTCATGAGATGCCCTTGCAGCAGCATTAATGTCACACCTTCCATGCTCTACTATCCTTAAAGAGATCCTTCAAGCCTGCTGTCATTTTTGTTATGAATATTCTTCATATTATGCAGTTGCTCCTGAAGCTATAGTGACAGTATAGAGACAAAAAGCTCTCTGTGTCTAGGCATACATATTGTACATTATTAGCCTGTGAATTCATAAGTTCATATAGTTTACACTTTATTGCTTGTGCACCCCTTAGCATTTCTGTTTGCTGCATCAGGATTTTCTGATTTTTTTGGTCATTTTGACTGGTTTCAGAATTTCAGATATTGCTCCTTGCTGATGCATATGTGGTCAATGTTTGCCTTGTCCATTCCAGTGCTTTAAACTTGCTGCATTCTAGCACACAAGCCTGATTAGTCTACCAACAGAGCTTTCATTCCCAAACCAGACAACATTTGTATTATAAGTAATGCTTTTCATAATTTAACATTTATTGTGCATAAACATGCATCCTATTTTCATGCTACATCTGGGCAGATTCATCCCACAAATTCTCTGTTATTGCAGAAATTAAGGAACTGGTGGTATCTTTGATCTTTCTGTGGCAAGTCATAGTTTGAGGGTTTAGTCTGTGCATGTTGTAAGGTAACAGTGTGATCCATGATATGTGATGAGTACTACTTAGTGATGGATGTTTAGGGTGCTGTGTTTTTCCATTCTTACTAAACTAAAAGCCTATCACTTGTGACAGCTGTGAGATAGATTTTACAGCCCAGATGATACTCCAATTATTATCTGATTTTTTCCAAGCAGAGCTGTTACTCTTAGATGATTAACCCGTGCTAACAGCTTCTTATATTGTGCTTCTGTTGATCATTTTTTTCTCTTGTTTACATTGCAGTGATTTATTTATATAGTGCTTGCTGTGTTATAAAACCTAAAAGGATCCTAGGCATAAAGCCCCTTCATCTTCCAAGATTCCTAAAAATGCCTAAGGATGGCAGGTGTCTAAGATTTTCATCAGTATTAGTTTAACTCCATTTGATAATTCTAACAGAAATTATTAATTCAGCATAGTTCATTAGTCCACAAAGGTAACTACCCCACCATTCATTGTAACATGATTTTAGACAAGAGGGTTAGAACTTTAAGTGGCTCATACTAGCTCACAGGAAGATAGAGTGAGTAGCTTTTGCAATGAGGCAACAAATAATCATTTGTATTCAAACACTCTCACTTCTGTTGGCCTGATTTATTTCAGCTCCCTGCATGCGAAAGGAAAGCACTATGTTCTGTGAATGTGCTGAATAATGAATTCTCCCTAAAAACCTGGTGTAAGACAAATAAACACTTTAACCATGGGAAGACACAAGCAGAAAGCTGTTCAGACTTGCCTAAAAACACACAGGGTGTTAGTGTCAGAGACCAGATTAGGATTTTGCAAGTCACTCATCAGCAATCTCACTTGACTTGGTATCTGGGAGTTACTCACAAAGAAACTTGGCAAGCTTTACTGGTGCTCTTATCATTGGCACTGAGGTGGGATCTGTGGACAAGTAAATGTAGAATAAAGATACTGCCACAGCTTCCTTTCCCTGCAGTGTATTTGCAAAGACAAAAAAGATCTGTTAGAAATGTGCTAAAAGGCCTTCAAGTTGGAGCTGTAACACGCATTCTGTGAGACTTCGAAGTTCTGATGGGTGGAGGCTGGTTTACTGAAAATCACTATAAGCAGGGAGGTGGCCCTGCAATATATTCCCCCTCCACACACACTTGTTTTGTTTCAGTTTTTTGACAGCATATGGATCTCCAGGATCTATCTGGAAAGGCAAAGCTTGCCAAGTGTCAGTTGCTCTTCTCATTTTACGACAGGATCCTGGATCCTATTGGTCTAACAAATTGCCTGGAGCTAACTAGTGACCATATCAGAATTATCCATACAGTTCCTACTCCTGATACCACTCCTGTATTTGGGACATCTTGTCCTATTTGCCCTTCAGGAAGACACACTGACCTAGGCCTGCTGAACTGCTTTCTCAGACAATTATCTCTAACAGGGTGGAACTATGTGAATTGACTGTGTATTTTTTAGAGATACTTTCCTGAAGGATCATGTGTCTGATAAAACAGTGGAGAAAAGTATTTCTTATATAGAGGATCATATCCTATACCACTAATTCCTGTACTTTCCTAGTTACATGCTTCATAAAATCTCTCTTTTGTCTGGGCTCTGTCTTCTGTCTTGTGTATTTTCCAGTCTAAGCCTAAATATGGCATATTAATTTGTTTGAATTTTGCCATGCTAACATTTTTAATAATACTTTTAAATTAAATTTTTATCTTTTTACACCCCCAGTTCCAGAATGACCTTTGGAACTATTTCTGTGTAAAGAACTCCTGGACTGAGCTATTCTCTCACATCATAAGCCTCTAGCAGATATAGCTACTCCATAAATGATTTAAAAAACCCCAACAAGATTAAAGAGGTTTCCTTCTCAAAACTGTTAATTAGCATGATTTCCCTTGTTTGATGGTCTATAGTTTTAATTTGTGATAACTTACATGCATTCCTATACTTTATATATTCAAGACAGGAACATTTGTGGGTTTCTGCTATTTTGTACTTTTTAATAAAAAGACATCATTTCATAAAATTCTATGTGCAAAATATTAAAATACCATGTTAAAAAAATGCACTTTTATGGTTTTTACTAGAAATATATCTGTTCTGGCTTATTTTAAAAAATAAAAATGATTTAATTATCCAATACGCTCTTCTATAATTAGCCCTAGACTTAATAGGAATATTAAGAGGAAGGCATTACATCTAAGTCAATGTTTTCTCCCCATCCCAGAAATGCTCTTCCCAGCATCCTATAATATGTCCCATTGCTCTCTAATCCCCTCAGACTGTAAAGTGACCCAGAAGAACATCCCCCATTGACTTATGTGGTCTCACATACAAACAGTGGGACTGTTTCTTCCTCTGCGACAGCTCTGGGAGTAGCTGGGTCAGGGTGCACCACTGGCTCTGCTCAGGTTTGGGTACTCCCCACACATTTTTCCTCTCTGGCCTACATACCTGCGCCTTTCTGTCTCTGTGCATCTGCTTCTCCTTTCTGCTCTTTTCCTCCAAACACAAATCTTTCAAAGCAAAAATTAAATCTCAGTCATGGTTTTCAGAGGACCTAATCCCGAAATGTTTTGTAAAAAATGAGCTCGATAACAGAAAGAGACCCTATTAGTCCTTCACTCAGGGGAAGGATAAAGCATGTGTATGGTCTTTGGGAGCTGCAAGAAAATCCACGCTAGAGATCAAGCGTAAGATAGAGACCTATGGGAAAGAGGAATGTGTTAACTTCACTATAAATAGAATCTGAGCAACAGTTAGAGGCTCCTTGATAGGATGGAACATTTCATGCTGAATGTATGAAGTCAGGAGCTCCAGAGCCGATGTTGCTACTGTAAGAAGCTTTTTTCCTTGAAAAAGGAAAAAGAAAGATGAACATTGATAAAGTGGTAAATAGCACATTGTCTGGGAATCTCACTGCTCAGGAAGCCTGTGGCTACAGAAAGAAAATCACAGGAGCTGTAACTGTAAATGGAATGAAATAAATTTGTGTATGTTTAATACTACTAAAGTAAACCTAGATAAATCTAAGAAAAATATTGAGCACTGAAAAGTGAATTAGTAACTTAGTATGATAACATGTTGCATGTGGACCTCAATGTCACATGACAGTAGACCAAATAGCATGTCTCTTACTTTATTTGAATCTACCTAAAGCAATTATTGTTTTTAAAACTTAAATCCCAAAATAGTCACTCTAATACTTCAGAATTTCCCTTTCAGCTGGTGTAAAATTATGCTTGTGTGTATTTCTGTATTCATTGACATACTGTTTTAATTTATGTTTCATCTATGTATTTTCTTATTTGTTCCATTCACACTCTTTGGAAAGATTGAAGGAAATAATACAGAATGGAAGGACACTGGGTTCTTGAAATGCTATGATTTTCCCTAAAGAAGCAAGTTTTGCCACAGCAAGCAGGTTTTCAGTAACAGAGGCATTTAGAATTGAATGCAGGAAGGGTATATACAGGTATGCTTTTATGAATTTGACGTCCATGGGACACGTTCATGTGCAGGATTACACTGGATTCAAAGCAGTACTTGCACATCATGGCAATTCATTGTTTCGAAATCCCCACAGTTCCTTTAATAAGACACAACTCTGATAAAAACAGCTAAATTAGGTTGGAATGTAACAGATGAGAAGAGTTGTTTTTTAAAGGCTGCTTGATATAGGTTAAGTGGGAGAACAGCAGTTTCTCATTTACTCCTTTGTAGATCTGCAGTGAAGAATTCTTGGGAAGGATATAGATTTAGCAACAGATGAAGCAGTTGGGATGTCTTGGTTTTACGATATTTTGCATGATTTTTTTTTTTTTTTTTAAATGGGCGAGTTTATTCCAGATCCTTATCCAAACATTTATTTGTTTGAGCAGTTTCCACAGTAATTGGCTGTTGCAAACACCCAGAGTCTTATAGGGCTGGCATAATGGGCCTGGTCCTAATTTATAAACATAAATCACAACTTAGATGTCACTTTGCAGTTTCATGTGGGGAACTGTTAGCCAGCTGGAGAATGTTAACAATATGGTAGTTTATTTCATACAGTGGCAGTGAAAGTTGTTTTCAAGGTTGACCAAAACCCCAAGACAATATGACAGCATCAAGACTGGTCAAAACAAGCCCATAATTTTGGTCTTCATTGTTTCCAGTGTGGAAAATGGCCTTTGGTGAACTGTACATGGCAGAACTCTCCAAGTTATATACAAACATACACAGATGCTATATAGTTGGCTATCTTTCCAATGTAAGGTTATCCCCTGCTCTTAATTTCCTGAATTTTTATGAACATCTTTCCCAAAACTGGCAATATGCACCAGCTAGAGCTGACTGGAAGACAAGAATTTCCATTTTTATTAACATCTTAGAGGCTTCAGCATTTGTTTTATCCTGCTGGTTTTGGAAGAAAAAGCGCACTAGAATAAGAATTACACTGGAACAAAATCTTCCACTCTTAAGAAACATGAGAAAGATCAGCCCTACCATTGCAATACATACCAAGAGACAGGCAGCACAACTGTGACATTGAGGGAGACTAAGGTCCAGACCCCTGCTTTGTCTACTTTGGCTACTTCGATGACTGCTGTGGATTCTGGGCTAAAAAATCAGACTGTTGTCCTCTTCAATGGACTTCAAATTACTTATATACTAGCAAAACCAATGTCAACCAAAACAAACTGCCTCTGTGAAAATATTAATTTCCAAGCCTATTGAAATACCTTACCTCCACCACCAGAATAATTAGAAGTTGCTCACAAGAGAACTACAGAATCCATGAACCCTATATTTGTGCATGTAAAATAAGACAAGCTTTATCCAATGCACTAAAATCTAGCTAAAAACAGTCCTTTTGTAGCAGGATGAGGGGTTGTTTTCAACAGCAGATAAAGGGCTGCCTAAAGAAGTGGTAAATGCTTCACCTCTGGCAGTGTTCAAGGCCAGGTTGGACAGAGCCTTGAGCAACATGGTCTAGAGTGAGGTGTCCCTGTCCATGGCAGGGGGGTTGGAACTGGATGATCTTAAGGTCTTTTCCAACCCAAACAGTTCTGTGATTCTATGATTCTATGACAGGAACATCCATTACCGACAGAACATTTTTTCCCTAAATAATAGCTGACAGGTGATTTTGCAGGGAAGCACAAATTTAAAATGTTCATCTGGAAAAATGATATTATTCTATTAGATACTAAAATACAGTGACCTGATACAGATACTGGTTTTATAACTCATTATAACCTTGTTACTCACATGCTGATCTCTCTTTATGCAACTTACATACAAAATAACCACCTCCTCCAAAAAAATTAACTACTTTTTTCATCTGAATTCAACTAAATAATCAGTCTACATGGAATAATTTTAAGATATTTTAAGCTGTACATTAAGTTTCATATTTTGACAGACCCAAATGTATGATTTCTTTTTTCAGTAGCTTGTTACTCTTTTCTAACTATGCCTGCTGGACTAAGAAGGTACTGTATTTCCCTACTACTCTTGCTTCTGTTTCTCCTCAAAGTGTTAGTTAGAACATTCCTACTAAGAAGTTCTATTATTCAAATTTTAGGTCAGTTTCTGATAGTTAGCAACCAAGTCAGACTCTAGAGTTTGAAGCAGACTATGCTTGTGTCACCCTGCTGAAAAGGCTTTGCAAAGCTTTTCCTTCAGTGTAAGTAGTTGCTGTCATAATTAAGATACTATAAAATGCCACGTAACCTGTCTTCCAGGTAAATCTTATGTGCTTGGCTAACTGAAATGGTCCAAAAAATCAAATTAAAGTCATCTGTCATTCTGCTGCTGCTTCAAAGATGTTGTGCTCAGCTGTCTCTCATCCTCCTACTGCATGTTGTTGCTCAAAAGACACCCAGTCAACATTCTATTTTGACACTCAGAGACAAAGAGACATCTGCAAGGCCTACTGGAAATAATAGGTCTGTGGATTATAGAGAGGTGAATGAAAAGGGATGCACTGGAAAGGACTAGCATAAGGAATGCCAACAATGCAGTTTTGTTTATTTTGACTTATAATTCAGGAGTAGAGGGAAAGCAGTAGAGTTAAAAGTCAGTAATTTTAAAATCGATATTTCAGCCAAAGTCCAGTTGAGCAACATTTTATCAGTATCTATTCTGCACAGCTAAGAAGAGTAAAATCAATAACAGAGTATTACATTCTTTTCACGTTAGAAAATAAAACTGAATATACCTCAGAAGTAGCTATCTTGAATAGACAGGTATCAGACTTGTAAAGATACTTTAAAGCTTACTAAAGCTTACTAATACAGTTATTAATAGAATTGTTCCATTTTTAAAATGGCAATGAATATGTATTAAAAAACGCACATATTGCACAATTTATAGTTACTGTAACAGGGAGCTCTAAATCTAATAGAACTTTAAAAGTTACTTGTTTCTGGTCCAGAGCAACAAACAGTGAGGGTAATAGTCAAGACAATAATGGTTTGTACGCATTGATGTACATGCAAGTGGGAATACTGTGTGTGAGGAAACAGCGGATTAGGCCCTATTCATTTTAAAAATCTTTTAAAAGATTAAAAATTATTATGTTAAACAATGATAAAAAGTCACTTGATCTCTAGTGTAATTGAGATAAAACAGTCAGCTGCCATAGACTTTAAGAGGTCATCCAGACCATTCTTCTATCCTAGGCAGGGTTACATATAAGCACACTCCAGTCTCATAACTCACCTGTCAGATGTTTTGTCTAAATTACTCTTTAAATCTCCACTGAAAGACTCCACAGCTTCCTGAAGCAGCTAATCCAGCACTTCACTATCTTGCCATTAAAAAGCTTTTTTTTTTTTTTTCCTAATGCCCACCCCAATTCTGCTGAGGCAATTAAGACACTTCATGTCTGGTCATGTTGACAGTGGCTATTATCATGTCTTTCCACATTCTTCCTTTCCCTAGACTAAACAAAGCCAACTCTTTCGATCTTTTCTCACAAGTCATGTTTTCTGGACCTCTAATAATTCTTCTTGTTCACATTTGGTTTCTTGCCAATCGTGTACAGGCATTTCTCAAACTTTTATCTGCCCTTGGCTGGACACAGTATCCAAGATGAAGCTTTATTCATATGGCGAAGAAGTATTACTTCTCATACAGTATATAGCACACTCCCATTTACACAGCCTGTACAAGGATTTCTTTTTTGCAGCAGGATAAACATGCTGACTCACATTCAAATTTCCTTTTGTAGATCTGTCGCCTACTCAGTTGGCTCATGCCTTGTATTTGTCCCCTTGACTGTTCCTATTAAGGCACAGAACTTACTTAACTTTTCCTCATATCTTTCTTCTCATTAGGGTATTTCTTTGAACTCTTGAATTAAAGTAAAAGAGCAATTTCTGAGTTCAAAAGATGAGATGCTACAGTCCAAAAGGGGAACTGTGCATAGGTTTACAATGATGGAAAGATGAGGAAAAAAAATATGTTGCCATATAAATTAGACGCAGTTTCTCTACTCCACAGTAATCACTAACAGTCTTTAATCTCTTATTATAAATGATGACAGTAAAGTGACCTCTGGTGCAGATTGCTTCATTCTGGCGACATTTGAATTTTGACTTGGTAAAAAGACTTAATAACTTCTGACTTATCATTCATAAATAAAAAGAAAAAAAATGTGATCATTAAGCAGATGAATGAATAAATAGAAGCACTTCAGAGAAAGGTGATTGCATGTGTTGGATTTCCAGCCTTGTCTAGAAAATTCAGGAAAAGAACTGCAATTTCTAAATGTCCTGTTAAGTTTTAGAGCAAAAGTTTTTGTTCTTTTTAAATGAAAGAATGTGAATAAATTTGTATGTATAAACATATATTTCAGTGACAAGTCATCTTCTTTCCTAGGAATGTGAATAGTTCCATAAATAGCAGAACAGCTGAAGATGGATTTCCTGGAGCTCCAGGTTTTGTGGTTGAGTTCTCCACCTAATATCAGATTCTGACCGAAGCTCATTCCATGGCTACAGCACTAACATGGCCCTGCTCCTCTGCTCCTGCTCTCATTTCTGATACTCTACTAGAGCGGCATCTGCTCCAAGTTTTTTTCTCAAAAAGGACTGCTTTGCATCTTCTTCTGTCCCAGCCACCAATTTATTGAAATTTGCGATTTAGTGTCTCTGAAAGCTGGTTATATGTCATATCTAGCTGAAATTGGAAAAGTGTTTCAAGATAATGAATAGAGAGGACAATAGCAAACGTCAAAACTGCTTGTTAACATCAATCTTATTTCCCTAAGAAATCAAGCTAGAAAGCATGCTGTTGTCTATGCACTATCATGTCTTTCCACAAAATACAAACTGCTTTGTTCAGGCTTTTCAAATAAATGGGGCCAGAAATGAGGTCTTCCTATAAAAGGATCTTTTAAGGATCTGGGTGTGAGGGAAAACCAAGGAAAAGGCTCACATTGGCCAGAAAAAATTAGGGTAAAATTCATAGGAACACTAAGACAAGAGGTAAGATGAAAACTGAAATTTCATGCTTAATTGTAACTGGCATCAGTGAAATCCCCTCTTACTATGCATCAAAAAAAAAAAATTATAATGATACTGTCCTTTAAATATCAATGATGATAATGCAGAACGGGCACATTAGCATTTGAGCAAACCAAAGCTTTTAGATTTTCCATTTAAATAATTTACTTACTTCTGTTACATTTCCCTCTTCATTTAGAGCTACTGGGAACTCTCAGGTATCAAAAGCGAACCAGAAAAACTGCAGAAAACGCAGTGAAAATTTATGAGATCTCAGCCTAGATGTTTTCTATAGTCATGTATCTGAAAAGTGAAGCAATACCCTGCTAGGCAATTTTCAGTTCCAATGTATTTTCTTTCTCAGAAAGTAAACAAAGTCCAGTCCTCTTCTTCCTTCCAAACAAAAGAACTGAGGGTCATATATACATATATTTCCACTTAAGCATTTATTTTTGAGGAACAGGATTTTTTAAAAGAGAGGAGAAATATCTCTGATCTTTTTTTGAACTAGATCATTAAATTAATAATTTTTCCTACCTTCTTGGTTTTCCAAGGTCCCCTCTGTCTTTCCTTCAGAAATTCCTTGCATTGTTTCAACAGCAGTTCCTAGTTCATTAATTCAGGCTTAGGCATCCAGTTCTCTTAAAACGGGGTTCTCTTAATCATTTTCTGGTCATGCAAGTAACCTTCTCAAATAGTATTTTTTTCTCTCAAAAGCAAATCCACCAGTATTATATTTCCCTATCAGAGAACAAATACATGAATTACAAATTCTTCCTTCTCCCCTCATCCCCAACAGCCCATTGATTTCATGCACACTTTCCCAGAAAATCCAGCAGCTTCGCATTCTCCCTGCCCCCAAATCCATCAGGTTTCCCATTCCCACAGTCTACTCCTGCCTCTCTGAATACACCATGCTATTTATTCCCAAGGACTCAAAAAACACTCCAGAGACAAGGTGTCTTCTCTGGCAGCTCTTCCGTGTAACAGCACCAGCATGACAGTGGCAGCAGATGGGGTGTCTTGCAAGCCTCTGCTGACAGTACGACGTGTCAAACCAGTCTTTTATGGGGCTCTAATTTTTGGCTGGTTGGCAGGCTAGGAAGTGGGAGAATCTGACCTCCTTCTGTAGATTAGACAGGAAACAAAAGCCTTCCCCTCCCTCACTCCCTTCAGAGAGAGAAAGGCTTAAGAACTTCACATTGAGCAGACAATGTAGGCTGCCCCATCCTCCTTTACTGAGCTGGAAAAAGTAAATGCTTCCTGCTGCTACATCACCTGCCTTCCCATGGCATGCTGGAAAGATGATTTCTGTGACATACACCTACCTCTCTTCCTTCCAAACCACAGAAAAAGGACAGCTTGTTCTTCCCTTGAAATGATGAGGAAAGTATAGTGTGTATGTGTGCGTGTGTGTGTGTCTGCATGTGTGTGTATGTGGTAAAGTTCCTCATACTTTTCAGAGAAACTCTGTTTGAAAATATTACTAATTTCTACCATAATGTCTTGACTGTAATTAATGAATTTAATGAATTTCCAAGTATTCTATTTATTTAAATTGTTTGCTTGCTGGGTTTGTGATGTTCAACCCCCTAAACATTTATAAATGCTTTTCGGTTACTAATGCTATTATATGGAAATCAGTTCAGGCAAGTTAATGCAAGTCAAAGAGAGCATGTATTACGAAATTCGAAATTTAACTGCAAAAATCAAGGGTTATTGTAATGAAAGGAAAGTTTTTCATTTACCTGCATGGCAGAAACAAATTTGCAGTGTTACTTTGGGGAACAACCCTCAGAAGCTGTCTGTTACTACTCCTTTGAAGTAATTAAACAACTAATTATTTGATCATCTAAATGTGACGTATGGAACTCCACAATAAACCCATGGTGCTGTATTCTGTTAATAAACATAACTCAGTTAAAATTTGCATTGCAGTAACACAAAATGCTTACAACACAAAAAATTGTTTTGCTTAGAGTAGTATCCCAAAATAAAAATAGCCGACTGCTTATAATAGCTGATCTATTACCAAATCTGCTCTCATCTTTCTCTGCTTAGGAAACCCACTCCAGTTCGGATAAACTGACAGACCATAAAATAGTTACAAACTAATCCTTGCAGTCTGAAAACTCCCAAGATTTCTTGTTCCCCTCCCCCCTGGCAAGAAATAAAGACTTCCTCGCTTACACAGCAAATTTTTTCCCACGTATTTGCTGTCAGAGCTGTGTTTTACTAGGCTTTTTACCTTACAAACACAAACTCTTTTAGTCCAGTTTTTTGGACACAAATCTATATGTGCAGGCAATAGGAGTAGTAAGAATGCACGCTTTTCCACCTCCTGTCCTCCTCTTTCAAGGCACCACTGCTCTCCAATGTCCAGAGGTAACTGATTCATTTCCTCGCTTGCAGTACCATATAGAAGAGAGCTAACAGTCTTATGTTTATAAGTTCACATATACCTTCCATATGTATATGACAAATGCTGTGATTACTCATCCATATCACCTCTTCCTCCATGGACCACTTACCTCTACTGCTTCCTTGCTGCTGTCCCAAGGTAGGACAAACAGCAAAGAGGTGAGCTGCAGAGGCAGCACAGATGTAGAAAAACATGGGGTAGGGGGTGTTCTGCCTCAATGGATGAAGTACAGGACAACCAGTATAATTCCGAGTTTTACATTACTTCATAGCTGCTAGAAAACTTCTTGGTTCCTCAGTTCACAATTCCTTACATCAGTGAGGCTTGGAAGTGTACCAGTTGACCTTCTGCATGAAATCTATTTCTTCATGGAGATAACAGTTTACTTATAATGGTCCCCATATTTTTCCCCTGGAAGAATATACTCATGCGCTACCACTCCCTCTGCACATTCATAACTCTCCAACTGTAACCTTAAAGAATCTGATTATTATTAATAGCTGTATTATATGTCGATTCAAAATCACAGTGTTTGAAATGGGTTTGAAAACTATCTGTCAAATTAGTCTTATCCTGATTTTTATGGTGTGAAATGTATAGTAATTATTTGTTCCATTATCCATCCTTGTTATCTTTGGTGAGGAGGAGGTTGAAAGCTTCCATCTTCTGCAGCTACACCAGAGGGAGAAAAAGAAGAGTCCTTCCAAAGAGACTTTCTGAATAGGAGTCAGTAGAGATGTTAGAAGGGGGTATCAAAGGTGACACCTCAGGTAGGAGTTTTACCCTAGTTGATTCTATGTTAGTCTTAATGTGGAACCAGCCTTCCCTTGAGGCTTCTTTCCACATTGTTAGCCACCTCTTCAGTAATAATTTTGAAGCAGCCTAGCCTGGTGTTGAGACCACATTTCTTTCGTAATGGATTGCCATGTCCAAGTTGACAGTGGATTTTGCTGTAAGAAACTGCCTTGGGTCCCACCTTCTGCATTAAGACCCTTACAGACAGCAGCTTTAGAGCATCTCGTACTTCCATGATTGTTCTGACACTCCAGAGATGCTCTGTGGATGTGTCCTGCTACGTGCAAAACATGTTTTATGAACTGTGAGAGAGCACACTTGCTGTAATGTAAAGATGTCGGCAGAGAAAATCTTCAGTTGCTCCTTTTAAAGCTGTGCCAGAGCAGGAGCCTTAAAATGGACCACACAGTTTGTCTTTGAAATGTTTACTTTTAGACCAGTTGTTTCTTATTAGAAAACATTTTAATTTTTTCTTGTCATTCATCAGCACTTTTGTTTGAACACAGTGTTTCATAGTGCACTATGGCCATCAACTTATGGCGTCAGCTTTTTTTCTATTAAAAAAAACCCCAAACCTTCTGTGTTGAAATAAATGGTATGATGTCTCAACCCTGAGGATACATTTTTAATAGGAGCATTTTGTTTTACATATTTTTATGTGCTAAAAGCACATGTACTCTGATTTACAACATATATATTTATACATTTGTGTAAGTAAATAGACTCAAGTACTAACTTAAAGAACTCTACAGTGAGTGTTTAATGGTAAGTGTACTCCCTAGCATATGGGCATGGAGTCAGGTTATGGCACTTGGCCTGTGCTTTGAGTCTGGGGCACTAGTTAAGGACTGTTTTGCTACGAGATGAAATCTACATCCTAAGCAAAGTGCCCTATTTCTCCTATAAAATATAACATATTGAAATAGGTGACTTTGATTAAAGGACTCATATCAGTTATTCATCCTTTCTTGCTCGATTCTTTTGGTAAATTGTACTTTAGAAAGGAACAAGAAATCAGAAAAATATAGCTTTTTAGGTTTGGGGTGAACAGCTTGAAAGGGAAAACCTTGCTAGTACTAAAAACAGAAACAGAAATGTGGTGGTGGTGGGTTTATTTTTAATACTATTAATAGAAAAAAAAAAAATTGACCAAAACTGGTCAGGCAAAAGTTATTGTATAATTACTTTTTCCACCTAAAATAATTCCTGTTGTGTACAAATTGTAATTCGGGACAGATTCTCCCCTGGTAATTATTGATAAAGTTTTCCCCATTAATATATGACTCTAGCTATTCCAATATTAATAGAATCAAAGACTATGCAGCTACTGTTCCATTGGCTACATTTTCCCTCTGCTCATTTTCAGAGATTTTTTGCAGTATCATTAATCCACTGCATTTTGGGAGAATGTGGTCTGATTTCTGCTGTGATTTACACACCGCAGAACATGGAGTCCATTGGTACTGGTCAGGTTGCACAGGACTGCGTGAAGCAGAATTTAGAAGCAGTATATTATTGCATCTTATCTATTAATCTGCTTAATGTCCAAAGAATGCTATTTTTGCTCTAGAACAGTGTTACCTGCCTTTTGCTGAGTGGACCACAGTGAAACAGAGCACTGACTCTGTCACCGTTACCCCTCTCTTTTCCTAATAATTATTCAAACAGAAAGAAACAAAATAGTGCATGCACTCCTCAGACTTACTACTTTGACTTTTATATGGGTTACCTGTTTGTGGGTTCTCCTCACTCATTACATATATTCATGAAAATCAGGAAGCATTTAGCATCGTGAAAGCAATCTGGTTGGCTTTTGCACTCTGCCCTCCACCATTTCCCTACCTTCTGCTTCACATTTGTGTCACAGGTCTTCCATTTACTGCTTTATTCGTATTATGGCTTCTCAACTGTATCTCCCAGGCATGAATTTCACATAATAGATCCCTAAAGGTGCTTGGTCGGATAATGTATATTCACTGTGTTGCTCTCCAAGCCATATGTATCTTCACTCAAACACATCTCAAAAGTGAGCCAAGAATCCTACAGAAATAGGTCTGACTCAAACTATTACTAATTGTAAGAACTTCTGTGGATGAGGATCAGGCCACTTTTGCAAACTGGTGCATAAATTGAGAAAATAATAAACTAAAGATATAATTCAGAAAAGATTTAAACCTGTGCTTCATTTTACACGTGTAAGCCATCTCAAAGAAATCAATGGGATTATTCATGTGTATAAAGCTAAATGCATCCATAAATCTTTGTGAAGCTCTGACCCAAGAGTCTAGGCCTGCATTTATCTTCAATATGGATTTTAGTACTAGAGGCAATTTCATCAATGACTTAAATATTTTTATGTTCATGGCTGCATGTGTGTGGTTGATCAGGTCCTTAGATAATAAGTGGAGTGGCAGAAAAGAGATATTTTTTTTTTCAGTCTGCTCAACTTTAGGGTTGTAACCCCCCTACAAGTTTGAATATGTATCTCTTCTTGCTTTTTAACTCTGAAAAGACAGAAAATATTCTTTCTTACCAAACTAATCTGTTCCCTCATTCTTCATCAAGACTGCAGATTCTACCACCCAAGGTTCTTGATTTTATTTTATAGTTAGATTACTAACGATAAATTAGTCTCCCGCTTACCCATGTTTGGACTAGATCATACTTGATTCTTTTATTATGGCTGGTTTAGTGTTCCTCTTCCTGTAGGAATTTCCTTTACCTTGGCAAATATAATCTACCCTCATGTAAACACTTTATTTTTGACCCTTTCACTCTCTTTGATGCATATTCAAGTATCTTCAATTAAATATAACTGGCTAAAAAGAGGGTTGACCTCATATTTTTACAGCTGAATCGCAAATTCTTCTTCCCAAGGTTTTCAAACTACATTTGCTGTTCATCATTTGTCATTAAAGATACATCAGAAAAGTATTTTTTATGTTTATTGTGGGTCTCCTGAAATTTACACTCATCTGCCCTAAAATTCTAACACTTCCTCTGTGTTTATTAACTCTTCCAATCTTCAAAGAATTGGATTAGAATGGGTTCTAATCATCTTCCCTTGAAGGACTGTTACCTGAATGTTTTGTGTCTTTCACACTGTAATTCTGTAAACCAAAGAGATAACTTTTCTTAATGAGCTTCTTCATTAATACTGATTCTTCACTCTGTCATTGAGTCTTAGCACAGTTTAACTTTACAGACTTCAGTAAAATTGTAAACCATATGGTTTGGAACCATGTTTCTGGATTTCCTCCACAAGTTCCATGAAAAATGGCATGCATTAACTAACAGCATTAGAATTACATTGATCCAATGCCTGTATAAGATCAAAATCAAAGGATTGAACACTTACATAGTATGGTCAGATAGAAGGAAACTGGACAAAATGCAATCATTCAAATTCACAATTATCTGCCAATCATTGTATATTATTTGAGAAATAGGCAGCAGTTGTAATCTGCATTTAACTAGGTAATGGACTCTGTGTTTGGGCATACACTAGCCACAAAGCCTTAATACCATGACATATTCTTTACTAAGTTTGACACTGGTAGCATTACTTACCACTTTTAGCTGATCCTTCCATCCAGCAGTCACATTCTAGGTTTACTCTAGCATGAAAGCTGCTACAGATTCTCTCTGTGAAGGCTGTTCTTGCACTGCATATGCTGTATTGCAGCCACTTGGGGTTATTTCAGTTTAAGGTTGATTTAATGTGTTCTAAAATCAGCCCACAGCCTTGCATTTTCCTGATGCCTCCTATCCACATGCACATGACCTACCCAGCAACAGTTTCCTGAGGCACAGACTCCAGTATAAAACAAAACTCTCTAGATGGTCTACTTTCTTCCTTGCTGCTTGTTTTGGCTTGTCTGGGACGCAGTGAAGGAGCCCCTGACATGCCCAGTCTATTTCAGCATTTCAGCTTTCATTTCAGCTACTACACAATCTGATCGTTCAGGAGAAGCCATAATAAAAAGGTTGTTAAAGTGCAAGTTTGGATTGCAAGCATCCAGAAGAAACAGGCTGGAAACAACACTTAGAGCAAGGCTATGTAGGAGTGGTAGTGGTCCCAGACAGAACGATGTCATGGTAATGGGATGGTTCAATGAAGATATGCTGCTTCTGGTCTATAAATAGAAACCTTTAAGATGAATATGCCACATGGAGATACACCGATCCTGGTATTAAACTTATCGAGACCAAGCATATCTAGTACTACTGACCATAAATAGACTATGAGAGGGAAAAAGCAGGTGCACCTAGAAATGGAAAATGCCTGTTTCCTACTGAAAGTCTCAGATGCCCAAATTTTTGCTAGTTGTGACATAATGTTCCTTTCTGGAAAAAAACAAACAAACACACAAACACATCCAAGAAGAAAGAGAGAGGGAAACTGATTAAAGTGATAGTGGGAAAAACCCCAAACCTTTATAAATGCACAGTTCAGTCCATTTGCAGCTCAAATCACACTCTTCAGCAACACTTTAGCCCACAATACCTAGGAAATAAAGCCTGATCACACCCAATCACAATTTTGCTGTTTCCAGTCTCCTACTTTGCACAAATTCATATATTCTCCCTCAGCTGACCACAAAAAAGGGACCTAGTGTGCAGCACATTCATCATCCTAAAACAAAACTGGTGTCTGAAAGAAATGCAATGGCCTGCATTTGCTGTACACTTTGAGCACATGCCTAAATAAGAGTTCCTTGCATACTCCATTTTATCACACTTTCATGCAGGTTTCCATCTTTACTTGCTCACATCTGACAGTACCACTGGTAAAACAAAAAAGCAAAAAGGCTTAACTAACGAAATAGACACCAAAAGGCATCCAAACGCAGTAAGCTGAACCTCTTGAAGTACTCATGCACCTGTGGCTTTTCATTCAAAAGCAGTGAAGGGTGCTAGATATGACCTCAAATATTCCCTTACAATCCAAGCAGTGTCAAGGTTTTGCAGCTAATGCCTCCCTTTGCCGTCTGTCCTCTTAAACTCAGCTAAGTGAATGGAACTATGCATATGCATAGTTTTTAGTAGGAATCAATAGCTTCTAGGTTGGAAGAACAGATTTATGGTTCATGGAATAGTTCATGGGTATAATATTTCACTCCCATGTTATTAGAAACCTAACTGAATTGCTCTAGCTGTTAAATCCTAAAATTGGTAGTAAAAGAAGAAGGAAAGGAATTTATTAACTTCTTAGGGGAAAAAAAATTCCTGAGTGAAAGAAAGACTCTAGAAGAGACACTAGAATTTAGAAGACACACTGAGTTAGAAGGTACCATAATGCTTGGTTCTGCTGTAGTTTTTTGAATAGTTTGCATCATTTACCTTCATTGAGTCACCCAGAGCTTCAGGGTCACCACATCCGGTTTTCTGCCTGTTTGTTACACCTGCTGCTGACGTGAAAATACAATCTCCATTGCTAACAATCAGCCCATGGTTCAAACTCTGGGAAGTTTTAATCTGCTGAAACAACATCTGAAAAAACTGTCAAGACACAATCCAATTCTTCACTTGGTTAATGTCAAATGTTTCTAAGGGTAATCAGTAGAATCATGTTAAGAACTGCATTCATCTCAAATAACTTCAGACATACAGGTATGGCATACAGAGCACCCTGGCTGCAAGACTTGCCCTGCAGCTGATGGAGATGATACGCAAGTGGGCAGCATATCCCTTTTTCCTGAAATGAATTACTTCATTCCTGGAGGTGCTGCTTCTGTAGCCACAAGGGGTGCCTAAATATCTAGCATTGACAGGGTTCCTGTAAGACAGCAATGTGAAATAATGTTCTATTTATAGCCAGAGAACTTAAAAACCTTGTGAAATGAATCATAACTTGAAAATCAACCACCCAGATTTTGATGTACTGTAAAGGAACAGGAGAATTTAGAGGTTTTTTTTTCTAGATTTAAAATGCCATGGACATGCTGATCATTTTGAAAGGTAAATGCTGCATCTTCTTCAGTCAGGCTTCTAGCAAAAGGTTTGATGACATTTTTTGGCCAATTCTAATTATAACCATGGGTGCTGGCTTGACAAAGGTCTCTGGTTTTGTCATGCTCAGCATTTGAAGACTACTTAGTCCCAGAAAGATCATTGTTTAGCATGGTTTGTAGAGTACTCTAGTCAGGCAGACAATGATAACTAGATCTCAAGCTGTGGACTTAGGAATTTCATCAGTTCTACAAGAACAAGGTTTACAACATGCAGAAGCTTACAAGCACTGAAGAAACAGCTTCCTGTTCTCTGTACAGACTCTATCATGTGATTTTTATTATTTTCTTTTACTGTGAAAATGTTGCATTCTGAACTTCTTAAGCTCTTAAGGATACAAATTATTGTATCCGTATTTCTTTCAACTTCTCTTTTTCTCTAAGTGTCTAATAATATCTACTGTTCCACAGTGGGATGAAAATTTTACTTTTTAATTTGCCAGTAAGTCTCAGAGTGTCTTTCATTTGTCGTAGAAAATTTCTATAGCGTTAAAATACTCCTGAAGTTTCATGTCATTGCTTCTTTAAGCAATTTTCAGATGCTGTAATGAGCCAGGAAGGCAGATGTCCCAAAATTTCAGACAAAAGCTCACATTGTGAAAATTTTTCTGACTCACTGTCTTATTAGGCTGTAGCTGAGGTTTAATGTGGTCTGCTTCTCTTTGTAATGCTAGCTGTACTACTGTTTTAAACAACTATTTCGTAATGAATTATTAAGAATGTTGTTTGGAAGATGATATTCTTCTTCCTCATGTTTGGCTGTAGTAAATTTCCACTTTAATACAAGCACTGACTGCATCCTTAAGTGGAAATTCGTTACTCTTAACTTGAGCGGAGGTATATGCAATCTGCACTCAGCTTTTACATTTGTTAATTACTAACATTTAACAGGTTCTGGCAACATGCTCAGGCAAGTTCAAGACAGAACTGAAGGCAACCCTTTGACTCTTAATGATTAAAAAAAGGGTGACAGTAGCTGCGTGTCACTTCAGACAGCTAGGTACAGAACCTGGAGTTACAGGTACCTGTGGACTTTATTCAGATACTGATTCTGTATGTGACAGATCCTTCCAGAAGCATAGATAGACCAGTACTTTTGTAGATACTTTTCTAAAGCTCCAAACTGTGAACAATAGTTTGAGTAAATGTCTTTGATGGCACAGAGAAGGAAATCTGGGATAGGGGCACAAGAAGAAGTCCAAGGCCATATAGGAAGTGATCCGCTGAATTACTGGCTCCGAATTGTTGGCCACATTCATGTTTTCTGGATGCTTGGCCTACTAGCAATGATTGACAGCTACTCATAGACTGCACATAGAGTAAGCTGTGACTGTAGGCTTTTCATCTAAAACTTTCTCTGATGGCTGAAATCACAGCCACCATAGATAGCTGCCTTTGCGTTGTGGCCTACATTGCTTGGTCTTCCTTTTGCCTGAATTATACCATCCTTTCATTTTACCGTACTGACTGGATTGTAACAAAACACTCATCTTCAACAAGCCCAATAAAGGCTGAGTGCTCCCATTCTTTACCTTAAAGAAAGATCTTGAATATTGAAGAGAAGAGATGGTGAGAAGAGAAATTGGATATGGCAAGGGTGGGCAGTTATGCTGAGGCCACAGAAACTCTATATTTTTGTAAGGTTAACATGTCTTAACAGAGAACAAAGGGTAACATAATGGCAAGTAGCTTAAAGCAATGGTAGAGCTTTGCATGATTTTTCCAGGCATTTCTGCAATTTCAAAAATGAAACATGAAATATAAGCAAATCTGTAATTGGTTAAAAATAGTTTCATGGTTTTGTTTTTGGTTTTGTTAATTTTTTTTTTTAACTTGAAAAATCAGTGAAAATTTAGATAATTTGACACATTTTACCAGTTTTCACAAGTAGTCTTATCATTGTTCTTATTATTTGTGTTGCAATACTAGATATGAGTTCAAATTATGGACCAGACCACACTAGCTAGTCTAGTCTTACTCTTTCTGTATAATACAAGACAAAACATCACTCAAGAAAAACAGGGTCCACAAGGAAGCAATACAGCAATGCTGATTAGTGTGGCAGACAGATCAGTGTTAACCACTGACTTCCCTGTATCATAGCAAAGGAGAAGCTAAAAGTAGAATGTGAAGCAGCAATGTTTTGCTAGAGGTGAATCCAACAAAAGGCAGGAAAGTAAGAGAGAAGGGTTAGCAGTGACTGACACACAAATTTGATTAATGACTTTGGAGGCTGGCATAAAGTAGAGATGTAAGAGTCAGCATCTACAAGAAAATAAGAAAAGTAAGTCTAAATGGAAATAAGGCACAAAAGGCACTGAAAAAAAATAAAATCAACACCTTACTCAGAAAAACAGGAGATGAAAATAAAGAATCAGCCTTCTAAGAACATCTTCCAGGGATTGAGAAGCTCCAGAAAAAAACAAAGTCAAGCTTTCCTGCAACTGATTCTCCAGAGAAAATCAAGCTGCTTATTGCTGCAAGACAATGGGTAAATGAATGACCCAGCAGGGTATGTGCACTTATTGCTTGGTACAACACAAAGGCCTGTTTTGCCTTAACCAAATGCATTTACAGAGGGGTGCAACTGTCACTTCTGAAAGAAGTCCTGGGAAGAGCATTTGATGGCAACCATTTCTTTAAGTTGGATAGCATCTTCCAGGTGCCCTTAGCAGAAGCAAGCATATGACTGTACAGTCTCTCTAAATGCAGGCTGTGAGATGTTTTTTCATGTCAAGGGGCAAAAAAGAGCGCAGGCAACATAACACTACTGAGCTCAGTTTGCTAAGTGGGCCAACAGAGGGACAGACAACATGAGGGAAAGCTTTACGCAAAAAACATGCACACAGTTACAGTTGAGACCTTGATAAGTCAAAGAGGTCCTTACTAAGCTAAAAATTGATAAAAGTTTTTAAGAAAAATGTGTGATGTTACTTAATATTAAGACAAACATCATGATAGCAAGAGAGATGAAGAAATACCCAAAACTTTTCAGATCATAAGTTATTTTCATTCATTCATTTGTTCATCTTTTCTTTAACATAGTCCCCCTGGTTTTAATTACCACTTGATTTAAAGGCAACAAAATCAAAATAATCTGCAGCTGAAGGCTACTGTGTTTGTTAGCTAAGTTTAGCTGGAACTTTGTATGAAATTAGTCATGAAACAAAAATGATTACTCTTCAAATGTTTTTAGGAATCACCAGATATATTCAATAAAATAACTGTCCTATCACATTAACTCATGGGTACATAGACTATAAGTAAAACACAAAATATAGGAAAGAAAATAAGATGAACATGTTAGATAGTAAGACCTAAAAACCTTTTTTTAATCTACGCAGACTCAACTTGGACATTTCTTCTATCTTCTCAGAAACCAGACTCATGGGCATGAAAATCTATGTGAAAACATGCGTGAGGAAAGGAAGCTCTATTTCTCTGTGAAGACAGATGGGTCCAGGACAGTGACAAAACAGGTATTGAGGAGGTGCATAGTGTGTAGTAGCAAGAAAAGGGATAGCATGGATTCCCAGGCTGTCCTGGGTTCAGCAGTAGCAGTTATTTTTCTCTTTCTTAGTAGTTGGTGCAGAGCTGTGTTTTTGACTTTCAGCCTGGGAACAGCCCTGATAACACCGATATTTTTAGTTGCTGCTCAGTACTGTTTACTCTGACCAAGGACTTTCTGAGTCTCATGTTCTGCCAGGGAAAAGGGGAAGCAGGGAGGAAGCAGAGACAGGACACCTGACCCAAATTGACCAAAGAGGTATTCCATACCACAGCACATCATGCCCACCAGATAAACTGGAGGCAGCTACCCAGAAGGGTGAGATCACTGCTCAGGTCGGGCTGGGTGCTGGTCGGCAGGTGGTGTGTGGTTGCATTCTCTTCCCTTGTTATTTCCCTTATCATTATTATTGGTGGTAGCAGCAGTGGTTTGTGTTATACCTTAGTTACTGGACTGTTCTTGTCTCAGCCCGTGGGAGTTACATTCTTTCAATTCTCCTCCCCATCCCTCTGGAAGTGGGGGTGTAGAAAGTGGGGGGAGTGAGCGAGCCGCTGCGTGGGACTGAGTTACCAGCTGGGCTTAAACTACGACACAGATGTAATGTGGGATGGTGTCCTTGGCATCCAGGCATCTTGACTGATCTCAGCAGATTGCAGACTGCAAATAAGATCATTGTACTGTTAGGTTGCATATTATTCTATAATATATTGAGATTAAAATGATTTCTGGACTATAAAACATGCATCAATTTGCACAATTGTCCAGATTAAATCTCTTCATTGCAAACTCTTGGTTTCATGTTTTCATATCTTCCTGGGGAGAACCTATTTAGGGTTAACACTTCTTGGAAAATCTCTATGTGCAGTTTAATCAGTTTTGAGTTCATTGTGTGAAAAGAAAAAATTTGGCCCCAATACAGGCTGACAAATTTTTATTCTGATAATTATGAGAACACTGTATATGGAAAAATGAAACTAAGCTTGCTTATACTTCTTTGATGGGTAGTATCTTTTTATAACAAACTAGGAAAAACACTGCCAGGGGATGGCAAAGTTTTGACTACTTGAGAGCTATGTACCTGGTAGTTACAACAGGAAATGTTATTAGGTTTGAGAATTTACATAGGAAAGGCCATTAACAAGAGGCATTTCCGTTCAGCTGAGTGAAAGATCTGGAGGGTGGTCGGAGGAGGACCTTCTTTGGGTTTGCATGTGTGAGGATCTAGGAGCTGAAAAAGAATTTTGGAACAGAGTGTTTATTCAGTGGATTAAACATTATAGTCATACAGTGGCACATATGTTTTATCCAACAAGAAACTTCTTTCCCATGGCAACTTAATCTGCCCATTCTAATAAGTAGTGGAGGGCAGAGAAGCAAATGGGAGGAATCCAGTTGCTCAAACGATTCCAAAGAAAAGCTTTAAGCTTTTCAATATCTTGAAATACTGCAGTGCTCCAGAAATCACCTAAAGCACCAGAAAAAGAGGAAAATGTTTCTTGATCCACTTTGGGAAGTGAAACTGGTCATTTAACAAAGGACCAGGTTTAAAGTGCCAGAGCTTTGAGATAAAGGACATAACACTCCAAGGTACCGAACTGTAAATAAGAGCTGGCACACTCCACAATAGATCAGTCCACTCTTTGTTGTCCAAAACAGCTGGAAGCCCTTGGTGTTCCCTCCATCTGCTCCAATTTTTGTTTGTGCTCAGAATGACTTTTAGGACACACCAGTCTGCTGGAGACAGTACTTCCATGAACCAGCACTCTTAGTAGCTGCAAACTGCTCACTGCTCAAATTCAACTGTCAGTGTACAAGCCAGGGTGAAACAGCCAATTATGCACCACAAATATATAAAGTTTAACAGCATCATATCCCTTCTTAATTTGGAACTGCTTAGTGTTGCTAGCAGCACTTTTCCATATCCCCTAGGAAGGGGGACATTGGAGTAGCTTTTTAAAGTTTTAAGTAAATGTTTTCTTTCTTTTGTTGGTCAAAATAAAAACAGGGCAAGAGTGCAGCTGAAGCTAACAACAAGGTCTTTGTGAGCTCAGTTTACCCTGTACTTGCTTTTTATAACTGAGAAGAGCTGTAAACCTTACCTAGAAAACCTGCATAGGAAGAAAGGGTTTTAAGAACAGTGTTCCCTCACAGCTTCTTCAGACAAGGCTGGCTGCAGTTTTCTCTCTGGGATGTAAAATAAGTTTAGGGATTCCCAAACAGATAGGACTACAGTGCTGTGTGTTGCATTGTATGTCTAGTAAGAATTCTTCAAAGTTCGGAGGCTGGATCCTGATTCAGAAGTAAATGGAAAAATACCACTAATGTCCACAAATGCAAGCACATTCTACCCAGAGAGAAAATGAGTTGCTCTAGTTGTATGTGAAAAATTCCAGCCAGCAACAAAATTAATATATTCCAGGGACAATAACAACAAATAGCAATTCAGTGACTTAAGACAGTAAGGAAACTTGTGTGTCAATCACAATAAACTGTGTCAAACACAATATTTCCATCAGCAAAAAAAGGGCAATTGTATAACCACAATTCTACTAGTTAGAGGTGACAATGATTAACATGAAATTTAAAGTAATAATATGCTTTAAGCACTTTTCTGATTTATTACTTTGAGTTTGGATTGGGTGTGTAAATTAAGTTACAAGTACGTACAGCTTTATAAACTCACTTGACATATATCACCATAACCTTACTAACTTACTAATTTCCAAGCAGCAAAGTTGATTTGCATGTACCTTGGTGCTGGTTTAGACTTTTTTAATGAGTTCATATAGATTTATTCCTGCACTTGTCAGTTTTTTGACTGCCTGTCCATATTACAAACACAATAGCTTTCAAGTCCTTACTAAAGGTTTATTGAGGGTACTATGGAAAGGTTTATTAACTTGGAGTTTGATTTTAAAAATGGTAACCATAGACATCCCAAACAAAATCAGTAGAACTACATCAATTTAAAGTGGTGAAAGATCTGATAAGCAGTGACCCCTTTCTGAAAACTGATCCATTTTTTTTTCCGTTGATAGAGCCCTTCGGTTTCTGTTTCTACTTCTTCCTTTAAATATAAATTATCTGAGTACTGCACAGTAAAGAACTCTGTTGTGTTACAGATGTTGAACTTCTTTTTATTTTCTTTTTTTTTAATTCAAAGTACAAGGGATGAAGTGCTAAACTTTATGAGGCCTAAATAGTAAAGAATAAAAATAATTAATAATCATCTAATACCAAGCACTTATGTCATGCCTTTCATCTGAGGAAGTCAAACCTCTTTTATAAACAGCAATGAATTAATAGTGGAATGTTTTGCCACAGGCAAAAAAGTGAAACAAGGAACGGTCTCTCTAACTCCCTGCCGCCTCTTCAACTCCACAAAGGCAATAATTCTGTGCGTGAAAATTATACCACTTTTTAGTGTTTATTTCTTAGCACGTCTGGAAACTTGGATCACGTTGTCCCTCTATGCAAAGTCAGTGTGCAAGGAGCCAAGTGGCAGGACCAGTTCAAACAAATATCAAGCCTCTGTAATTATCTTTTCCTAGTTTTTCTGCTGTGCCAAGGGGTACCAGGGAAAGGGATACAAATCACTGATGCATTGATTCATTATGAGTTTACTTCCTTTTTACTTTTAGTTGCACATGTGTGAAAATAACCATTTCATTCTCATGAAAATATGAGGGGCAATTGAAGGATGTCCGGAGTGGAGCAGTTACTAAAACCAGATGCCTTAAAGATGTGACCTGTGAGCAAAGATCAGAAGAACTGGTAGTATTCATGATCTTGAGGAGTAAGGTCAATGACTGCAGCAATCTTCAAGTGCAAAAAGGTTACTGCAAAGAAGAAAGACGTAGCCTGTTCTCCCTGGGCACTGTAACGAGGAGGAAAAATAATGGACAAATACAGCAAAGGCAAAACACTGTAAAAAAGATGATCCGTAGAGCAGCTAAGCCGTGGGATAGACTGCATTTACTGTGAATTCTTCAATATGGGAAGTTCTTCAGATAAGACAAATACCTCTTATGTGGTGCTGCTGGCACTGCTCTGAACATACTGTGGTACCCTTGCAAAGACAAATGAGCCAAACCTAAGGAGATGTACTGGACTTCTAATGATGCTTCCTTCTTGCATAGTCACAAAAACAAATCCATCAATTTCATTAAAGTGCAACTTATTGCTCTTAGTTCAGTGAAAGCCAAGTGAGTTTTGCTTACTTATGCCTTCTACATATAGTGAGAAAGCTTTAAGAGAATAGGAAAATCATATTCCTGACATCATTTATAACCTAAATAGTGCCCCTTTCTGAGCTTGTATGGCTTTAAGTCTGTTATGCTGGTGCAGACTTTGGAGGCAAGTCTTTGGCTTCCTGGGTCAATGAGAACCACCCGTAACTCATCCATATGTAAAAAGCACTGCCTTTGGCTGACAGCCTTTTGAGAAGGAAACACTCCTGTCAGTGTTCGGAAATGTGGGGTGGGGGATCCACGTGACAAGTTAACTGGACCTTAGCAGTGCTATGATGGGGGGCAAGTCTAGGCTGTGGCAGCTCCAGCTTCATGCAGATCAGACATATACGTTGGGGGTGTTTAAGAGATTCATAGAATTTGGCATCTGGACAGCTGCACCTTAAGCTTAGGGTAACCACATTTCATAACAGCCAGATGAAGTTAGACAAACACAAAAAGGTATCACCTGCTGATACCACATTTGTAAGCATGGAATATTTCAGTGGCATTTTCTAGCAGTTTTATTCCTCCTTCTGGCTCTGTGCCCAAAACCACTCCTCATGCCATAGAAAGATTTCATTCCGCATCAGTGAGATGTGCTTGGTGTTTTTATTTTCATCCAAGAGTAGCAAAGGCTGCTAATCAGGAAGTTTAGTACATCTATCCCTCAAGCTGTGAACAGAGGTCAGATTTGAAGTAGAATATGTCGGGTACAAGACAGCCGTCATTGAAAGACAGCCTTAACATCACCCAGACAGTCAGAATCTTGAATTGACTAAAGATAAAAGGGCGTTCAACCTCCCCTCCAAATCCTCTTTGAGGCTCTTACTCAGCAAAGCACTGAAGCACACCCGCAAACTTAGGGCTGCATTTGAACCCATTGACTTCACTGAGATTAGTCAGATGCTTAAGACAATGCGCGTGGTTGAGTCCTTTGCTGACACTCAATTCCTCTTAAGTATTTCAAAATCTTGCAAAATGATGTCCTGGCCTGTTAAGAAATACAGTATACCAATATCTTCTTTTCCATGATAACAAAACTAAAAATCTTCAGAGATACAGAAATCGTGGTGTCCCTGAATAATTTCTCCAAGCTAGTTTCATGGGATATGGATGGCCTTGTATCAGTAGCTGACTTCCTGGTTTCATGATGAAGGAAAAAAAAAAAAAAAAAAAATTCAATTAGTTTTCATCAGCCTCAAATGATATTTTAAATTTTCTGCCTTCTCCCTAAGAGCATTGAAACCTGTTTACTTTAGTTAACCTAAGCTGCTCTGTTAAGCTTGAAATAAATTATTTGGCTTCCAGTTTGGATATTTAACTATTTTTAAGGCTCAGTCAAACTCAATTTTGAGTGAACAAGCCTCTCCAAAAGCCAAAATGTTTTTTATTTAAAAAGAAGTCACAGCAACAAATATTTGAAAAAATGTATTTAATTTTCTTCACTGGAAACTGTTTATGATGCATTATATTATTTGTGTGTTGCTATGTACTATATTTCAAGGAAAAGAATCCCTTGTTTCCCCGATTTTTGTTTGTAGTCCTCATTCTAAAAGCTAGTAGTTTCTTTAATGTTATTTAAATTCTGTACAAGCAACTATTTTTTCCATACATGTACATATTTACAAAATCAAAGGCCGTCTTTCTATGATTTTCCTTTTGTCGGCATTTGGATGGCTTAGAAATAAAACCTTTTTTTTATATATATATATAATTGTTATGAGAGTATTACCTGTCACTCATGGACATTCAGATTAAAATTATATTCTTATGACTTTACAATGGCATTTTTCAAGCAATAGAACTACTCAGTCTACAGAATGCCATTAGCGCTACAGTAGTACTACAGATACAGGACATGTTTTATCAATGTTTTGCTCATTTGAGTGATCTCATTGAAGTTAAAAGGGACTGCTCATGCAAATAGAACTTCACAGCACTTGGCTTTTACGTGTAAGGCACATATGAAACAGTATATTAAGGCAAAGAACTGGGGAGGTTATTTGAGAAGGAAGTGGGTGACTAGTAGTAGCGCTGATACAGTAGAGGTTGTAGGTAATTCCTAAGCATGCAATAGTGAGCATGGCTTTTGTAGTTTTCCTTTAGTGGCAATGAATTAGATAGATAATTTCAGTGTAACATATATAGAATGTTTTATGCAGTTACCTTGATAGGAGAAAGAGTCAAACAGGGTCTAAAAAGTAAAGAATTTTTCAATTTTTTGTCCATGTTTGTCAGAGTTTTTAAAACCATTGGCTTTCATTTAAAATAGAACAAATATTAGTACATGCTTTAGGAAGTCTAGTTTGTGAGGTATATAAGTACATTTTTATCCTTGATCTTAAAAATGCAGTTTTCTATGACATGAAAAAAAAAGAAAAAAAAGCCCTTGAAAATTTCTTTAAATTTTGGTAAGCTTTGTTTTTCTAGTTCTCATATTCCCATGAAAAGAAAGTTGTGAAAAAATTGACTCATAGAACCATGGAATGGTTTGTGTTAGAGGGGACCTAGTTCCAGCCTCCTCTCCAATGGGCAGGGACATCTTTAGCTAAATCATGTTGTTCAAAGCCCTGACCAACCTGACAGCGAAGACTCCCAATGATGGGGCATCCACAGCTTCTCTGGGCAGCCTTTTCTGGCGTTTCACCACCCCCTTCATAAAAAATCCTTATGTCCAATTTAAATCTACCTTGATTCAATTTAAAACTATCGTCCCTTGTCCCATCTTTCTTATAAGAACTCTTTAAGTACCGAAAAGCTGCAATAAGGTCCCTCTGGAGGCTTCTTTCCTCCAGGCTGAATAACCACAACTCTCTCAGCCAATCTTCTAAGACAGGTGTTCCATCTCACTGATCATTTTTGTGGCCCTCCTCCAGAACCTCTTCAACAGGTCTATATCTTCCCTGTACTGAGAGCTCCAGAGATGGATAGAGTACTTCAGGTAGGGTCACACAAGAGCAGAATAGACAAGAATAATCGCCTCCCTCAACCATACTTCTTTGGATGGAGCTCAGGGTATGACCGGCTTTCTGGGCTGCAAGCACACATTCCCAGCTCATGTCAAATTTTTCATTCACTAGTATCCCCAGGTTCTTCTCCATAGGGCTGCTTCTAATCCCTTCATCCCCCAACCTGTGTTGACATTGGGTATTGCCCTGACCAAGGTCTAGGACATTTGTCCTTGGTTCGGCAGTAGCAGTCGTTCTTCTCCTTCTTGGTAGCTGGCGTGGAGCTGTGTTTTTTTTTCTTTTGACTTTTGGCTTGTGAGCAGTGCTGATAACACCAATGTTTTAGTTACTGCTTAGTACATTTTGGTCTGGCCAAGGAC